>PVLC010039300.1:0-14339 GCA_004027655.1 Graphiurus murinus
CAGTTCAACAAAACCCGTGGTGTCTTAAAACAGGACACTCACTACCTGTTTATTACAGGACTTACTGTAACATTTATCACTTCCTGCATTTCATACTTTTTGTTTACTTGCATTTTGCTCTTACTTAAAGGTAAACTTCTTAAGGTTAGTAAGAACATCTTGTCTTTTTTTGTGTGTGGTATTGGGGATTGAACCCAGAAGCATTCTACCTCTGACCTACACTTCCAGTCCTATTATTATTATTATTATTATTATTATTATTATTATTATTATTTTGAAACAGGTCTTGCTTGGTTACCATGTGCTGCTGGTCTCAAACATGCAATCCTCCTATCTCAGCCTCTCAAGTACTGGGATTATATTTGTGCACCACTGTGCCTGGCAACAAGATCATTCTTAAGGGTAGAAGCCAGATTATTATAAGGTTCCCTACTCAAGAAAGACCAAGACCAAACCAGCTGGGTGCAGTTGTGCATGCCTATAATCCCAGTATATGGGAGACTAAGGCAGGAGGAAGGAGGATCATAGGTTCAAGGACAGCCTCAACAATGTAGCAAGATTCTCAGCAACCTAGCAAAACTCAGTTTTGAAAATATTTTTTTTTAAAGGGCTGGGGGTGTGTCTCAGAGGTAGAATGACCCTGGCACCACAAGAAAAAGAAAAAAAAAAAAGTAAAAGATCAAGCCATAATACCCACAGTACCATCATTTGCTTAGTCATTTGAGACGTATTTATTAGATGTTTTAGAGAAGTTAAGAATGCTTACTAGCATAGTGTTTAAATTACTGAATTACTTGGATAAGTAATAAAAATAAAGTAATGAAGGTAATGATTGTGATATTAATTAAAACACAGAAAAAAGGTTTACTGTGCAAATGCTTCTTTATTTTCCAATTCCTGCAAAGGAGAAAATCTTTCTAACCCTATGCCACCCAAATTTTACTTTTCACCTCTCAATCACAGCACTTAAATGACTGTAATATAATCTATCTTATCTTCAAAGATAAACCACAAGCTCTTAGATGCAGGAATCTTGTCTTATTCATGTTTATATTATCACTATTTTAGTGCTTGCTAAGAGTAGATGGTCAGATGTGTGTGTGTGTGTGTGTGTGTGTGTGTGTGTGTGTGTGTGTGTGTGTAAGTTCATACATATATTTATTTACATATGCTGAAAATTTTAGACAGTTTCCAAATTGATCTATTTTGTAAAAATTATGTAGCAATTCTGGAAACCTGATTCCTACCTGACCACATAAGCAAAAAGAAATCTACTTCCAAGAATCAGAAGCAGCAGATGCAGGGGTTTTGTTCCTGGGCTGTGATAGAACCAGACTAATACCTTCCATACCCTATTGCATTTATATGGGGCCATGTAAAAAGGCAGTATCACACTGTATATAAGAGACTTCAAGTCAATGCATCCTTGATTTGTCTGGTGACTCCTTTACTTATGAGGTGTAATAATTTGAAGATGAAATTTAGCCTCTCTGCTCTTGATTTTTTGCACTTATTAATGAAAATTATAGAGTTTATTGCTAAATGTGTTAAATAAGTCTTAATCAGAAAATGTACCTTAAATAGTTTGATGTATAGCATATAGTAAACACCTAATTAATAGTAGCTTCTACTGCTCTCAGTTGAATCTAAGTTGAAATAGCAATTCAAGAATGAGAAATGAGTAGTTGGTCCATTTTTATTATTTATTTATTATTAATTTATTGTAGTAATGGAGAGTGAACTCAGGGGCATTCTACCTTCAAGCTACATACCCAGGACTATTTTATTTTTATTTTGAAATAGGGTCTTGCTAAATTGCTAACACTGGCCTCAAACCTGGGATAGCTTGGAAGACAGACAGTCTTATAATTGGGAATAGGAGATTATATTAGACACAAGGGCAGTATAGGCAGTACTGAGTTTTCCTTTTAGTGTTAGAGTCATGGTCTTGATAGTCTAGTGCTAATGAGTTTCCCTAGGAAACATAACCAGAAAGACCTTCCTGTGAAGTGAAGTGAAATTAGTCATACATTTCTGTCTTTCAAAACTTAGCCTGAAAAGTTATGTAATTAACTTGGAACTTATATTCCTTTGTCTCTTCTTAAAAATTTTGGAATATGATTGGACAATTCTAAGCCCCACATGCCTTGGGTCTAATAGTACAAAAATTTTATATGGCATTTATAAATTCTATCACCATTGATAATATTTTATCTTTTAAGAGAAGAAAATTCAAATGCTTTGAAGATTTTCTCTTCTTTGGATTTCTCTTAGTTTTAGCCTTATCCTAGTAGGGAAAGCCAGACGTTGCAGTGCACACTTGTAATCCCAATATTTGGGAGGCTGAGACAGGAGGATTGCAGGTCCGTGTCCAGCCTCAGCTACTTAGTAAGGTCCTCTACACCTTAGTGAGACCCTGTTTCAAAATAAAAAAATAAAAAACAGGGCTGAGGATGTAGCTCCGAAGTAGAATGTCCCTGGGTTGAATCCTCAGTACCAGAAAAAAAAAAAATTGACCAAAACTTTCTGTTGAAAATACAGGCTTTTATGTAAGAATTCTCACACATAATTTTTCTCTCAACATATAAAATACTGTAGGACTTTCCTGAGTTTCTTTTTTGTCCATTTTCTAGCCTTAAGGGGACAAACAAAGGCTAGTGTCAATGCAGTGTCAAACATCTGAACATAAACTGAAAAAGAGATAGATGCAGGAATTTTGGCAATATGTGTTTCTAATTATTTATTTCAAATTTTAAATTTTGTACTAAGTATAAAAACATGAAGGAACACGTGGAATCTTTCTTGAAAACTTCAGTAAAAATTGTTACGCACATGGATTTATTTGGGACTTGGGTCAATGAGGGGAAGGAATTAGCTAGGGATCCTTAATGTAGAGTTTAAAGCAGTGATTGAGTTTGTGGTCAGTACTTCTGCTTTACTTAACAAGAGCCAAATATTGAAGTGATTTTTTAAAATTCCAATATGTAATTAGTTTTTAAATATCTTTTTCCCAACACTCTACAGGACAAATCAGTCTATCTGTTTGTAACTTTTTTTTAGCCAGTTTCTCCATATTTTATTGTATTAGTGGCTTCATGGAGAAACGTATTGCAGTATTGCAGCATTTATAACAGGATGTCATGGTATTCTTCCTGTCCTGCTTTTGGCTCAAACATGAGGACAATAGAAGTTCATTATAGAGGGGGGTACCTTGCAATAGTTTAAAAGTAGGAGCCTGAAAACTAACCAGGTGATTCTCTAAATGCTCAAACTGAAGTTATTCAAACACAAAGAAAACAGAGGGTAGACAGTGGATCACATTGTTAATGGAGATTTTCTTAGAGTGTGCACCACTGTGATGCTTAATCTCCCATTCACCCTTATCCTCCCACCAAAGGGGATGGCATGAAAGTCCCTTCCTTTGTCCTTTCAAGTTCAGAGTAGGGCTCTAAGAAGATAACTGGGGAAACTGCGCATGTCCCTTGTGTTTGGGATGGGTGGTGATACAAGGGAAAATAATCTGAGTTCAATCTGAGTTAAAGTTGGATCTGTGCCAGGCTAGACAAATTGAAGTAGGATACTTTTCCAAGCACTATCAGAGTTAGCAGAGGCAAAGTAGGGGTGCCTGTTCCCATGGGCCATTTTTGTGTCAAAAGCACCAAAAAGCTCGGTGTAGTGGCACACACTTGTAATCCCAGTATTGGGAGGCTGAGACAGGAGGATCACATGTTCAGGACCAGCCTCAGCAATGTAGCAGGACACTCAGAAACCTAGCAAGACCCTATTTCAAAACAAAACACCCCCAAAATAAAAAAAAAAGGCTAGGGGTGTAGCTCAGAGGTCGAATGCCCCTGGGATCAATCCCAAGTACCACCAAAAAAAAAAAAAAAAAAAAAAAAAAAAAAAAAAAAAAAAAAAAAAAAAAAAAAAAAAAAAAAAAAAAAAAGGCACCAAAAAGTCTCAATAAGCTTCACATTATGACTCTGCAGAGTCTCTGTTGGCCTCAAGGGGCTACAGAAAGAATATGGATTGTGCTATAAAAGCATTATACACCTATCAGAGACTGAAAGCAAAAAGGAGCAGTGACGGGAGGACTCTTTCCCTGCAAATCCACTTTAGATACCTGTGAGGCCCAGCCAGTGGAACGCCATCAGATAGTAATGGATATCCAGGACTTTCCCATTTCCTTTAGTTTTCACACATACTCTCCACTTCAAAAACCAAAGGGACCAAGAAATTGGATTAGCAATCTGAGGGAGAAGTAGCAGAGAGAGATGTCAACCAACCGCCACCCCTGATCTTAAACTTCCTGCAGAGAGCCGACTAACTGAGGGAAGGGGGGAGATTAAACAAAATTGGACCAGACATTCCAATTTCCATGGGGGACACCCTGTTTACTGCTTAACATGATCATAGAACTCTTTATTACCTATGTGTGAATAGAAAACAAAGGGGTCTATCTGTGTTATCACTCAAGGGTACAGGGAAAACTTTACTCTTAAATATACATAAGGGAAGGAAAATAAGCTTGTTTTATAATTAGACCTAAAGAGTCCTGCTTATACAAGGTATTATTTAAGTTTTCCATTGTGTTAACCAAAATAAATCATGTTTTATGATTAGGATTTTTATTACAGTTATTGTTATTTGGTATGCGAGGTTGAACTCAGGGGCATTCTACCTCCAACCTACACCCCAGACCTTTTGATTTTTTTATTTGGAAACAAAGTCATCTAAGTTGCTGAGTGTGGCCTTGGGCCTAAAACCCTCCTGTCTCGGCCTCACAAATACAGGAGTTACAGGCACGTGGCAACATGCCCAGTTTAGGATTATTATTTTAAAAATTACATATAGCCGAGCATTGTGGCACATGCTTGAAATTCTAGTGTTTGAGAGGCTGAGACAGGAGGATTGCAGGTTCCTGACTAGCCTCAGTAACTTACTGAGGCCCTGTTTCAAAATAAATAATAAAATAGGGCTGGGGATATAGCTCAGAGGTAGAATGTCCCTGAGTTCAATGGCTCAATCCCCAGTACCACACACACATACACACACACACACACACACACACACACACACACACACACAATTACATGTAATAATGTCAATCTGCAGAGTCATGCCAGGAATTGGGTAAATATACCTACTAGTTGAGGATATATCTGTTATGTTTCCTTTCCATTGTAATTCCAAAACACTTGAAAGTAAAATATATAAATTGTCACACCTATTGGCATTAATTATTGGCATTAATTAATTAGAATGGATATGTACTATTTCTATCAGTTTCAAGGAAAATCACAGAATAGAAATTCTATAACTCTAAACATTTTTTACAAGGAACTTTGGTTATTATATGGAAATGTGGACAAGATGTAGTAGGGCTTGGGTGGTATTCCTTTTTAATTTAGAATAAATTATTAGGTATTATTTTTCAGATTTCTTTCATTATCTAGTCTTTATCTCTGGACAACATTACTTCTATATAACTGTTTGAGGCTACCTATTTTTGTGTATACAATATTAGACATAGAATATATACAATACATATTTAATACTTATGGCATATATACTCCTTTTCAAAGTCAGCAGTAATTTTGTCCTATTTGTATAGCATCTTTCCACTGAGATACCTTTTTATTTTACAGAGAGTTTTGGAGTTGGACTTGGTATTTTTAGGAACCGAAAAACCATCTCTCCAAGGTAATGGGACACCATGAGGTGTGCTCTTGCATATTACTTCCTCTACTAATTAAAGGAAATGTGAGAGTGAAAGTAAGTTGGCATTGTTAAAGTAAATGACCCAGTGCTTTAGTAATGAAGACACATCTAGGCTGAAGTTTATTGTTTTAATTTTAATCTTGAGCAATTTTAGTCGTTCGGAGTAGGTTACTCTACGTGTCCTGCAGTGCACGGCTTCCATCGTATCAGCAACGCAGCCCACTGACTATAAAAACAAAGCCATCTGCAATAAGTTGCATTTTGGAATGGAGTGGTTTATTTATACCCAAGGTGAACTGATATTGGACATTTATTAAATCTAGTTTTTAACAGGCCGTCATAAGAGGGGTTCTTCAGAGGGCAGAGATATCGGGGGACTAAAAAGTTGTTTAAATTATGTCCCATAAAAATATAGATGAGGCTCAGATGCCTTTGGATTAAATATTCATTACTGAATATTTACATAATGCTTGTGAAAGTGCTTTTAAAATAAAAACTCTCTTTATATAAATGGAAGCTATGGCCAGATTTTCCCCATTATACCCAGAAGAGTACTTCAAAGCATCCTCTGGAGCCTTGGAGAGGAGAAATTCCTTCCATCATGTCTACAAAGGAAGAAGAAGACTCATTATTCTACACTGTCCAAACCTACTCTTCTTAAAATTGTTTTGGCAGTTTAAAACTATTCAACCTTTAGGAGGGTGTCTGTTCTTTATGATTTACACATATATGATCCTAAAAATACAAATACGTTAATATATATATATTTTTTAACATATTTGTAATATATATACATATATATATATGTATATATATATATTTCCATGGAATAGTGATGAGTGTTCAACCAGGTCTTGTCAGCAAATTATGCAGAATCTTGTGAACACAGAGTCAGAAACATAGACAGAATTGGCTTCCCATCCCACCTGCAGTGTTACTATAATCACATGCATGACATGGATAAATAATTTTAACTCTATGCTTTATCCTTCACCTTTTCACATGAGATTGTAATGTCTACCTTGAAGGATTAGTTGGAAATTAAGTGACACAGAGTAGGCCATGTTCCCGGGATCTGATTGACACAATGAAAAGGCTGAAAAATGGTTAATTTCCTCCCATGTTAATACATTAGTATTGTCACACTCCCAAAGGCTCATATTGATATACAGAAATCCCTATGCAGATAAATATAAATAATTAGAGCATGATTTTCACACATAGTTTTGCCATCTATTTTTATATTTAATAATTTTCCAATACTCCACTCTAATATTTAACATGAAAGGAGGATCTTAGCAATTGAGTAGCTCAATCTTCTCATTTAATAGGAAATATTCAGATAGTAAACCAACTGTAAATGTAATACAGCTAGTTAGTTGCAGAATGGAGAGCAAAGATGAATTTTTTCTTCCCTGTTCCATGATTTTATAATACCGCAAATAAAATAATCAAACTAATGCTCAAAATGATCTGGACAGAAGTAGCTGAAAACATGCCCACCTTCACTAACTACTATGCTGTTTACTACTTTTCTCCAGACAATTTCATTCTGTTTGTTTGTATTGTAACTGCTTACACTAGTCCAAAGCAGCATACAGGGATAGAATTCATGAATAATTCCAGACAAGATTTTGAGTTAGTTTATGTGGGATGGCTGTGGATTTAAAAAAAAAAAAAACAAAACACCACTGACTAAGTCCGGAAATAGTGATTGGACCATTTTACCACAGGTTGCACTGTTTACTCCAGAGATTACAAGTAGAGTAGGGATGGGGACTACTTTTCAGGCTGAGCACATAAGCACCATCTTAGCTTAATATCTTAGCTTATAACATCCCTTGAGGCAAAGAAGTAATTAAATGCTTTGTAGTAAAAGTCCTTCTATTGTGCCTTGTAAGCAGGTAAAACTAGCACATGATAAGAGTGAGCAGAGTTGCTGATAATGACATAAATAATGATAAAGTAAGAGCTAGCAATAAGTTTTACAAGAACTGGAAATTGAGATTTGCTTTGGAAAATTCACATAACAGATAATCTCCCAGGAAAAAGAGACTCATTTCCCATTCATCTCTGTCTGTACTTCTCTAATGGCACTTATTTCCTAACTTGCAACAGGGATTTTTTTTTTATGCACATATCTTATCTCTTTGATTGTGAATAAACAGCTTGGGGAGCAAAACCCTCTCTACCTCATTTTTATGCTTGCAATGTACCTGATTATTGTACGATGACTATAGTAGGTATTTACTAAGAAGGGCTTAAATGAACTAATATATTTATGCTATGATGATATTGGAATTATATTTCATAGAATGAAATGGGAAATAATAATAAAGTAGATACAATCCTTCCTGGAGGAAAGGAAATATTCTCCTATTCTCTTTCAATAAGGGGAATAAATTTCAACAGTTCCTCCAAGGGTATCAAGGGGGAAAAAAGGGAGATAAATTTTGTTTAAGTGATTTAAAATATACTCACTTTAAAGTAGGATTTTCTTACAATTATATGATTTATTTGAATTATTTTTAATGAAATAGTAATGAATGAAATATGAACTGAACATTAAAAAAGGTAAGCCCTTCTGTATATGGTTTTTTTATGTAGGGGGTACAAGGTATTAAACCGAGGGGTATTCTAGCTTTAAAATTCACCCTCAGTTCTACTTTATTTTTTGTTTTGAAATAGAGTTTTCCCAAGTTTCTAAGGGCCTTGCTAAATTGCTGAGGCTAGCCTCCAACCTACGATTCTCCTATTTCAGCGTCCAAAATACTGGGATTACAGGCATGTGCTACAGGCCCAGCTATGGCTAACTTTTACTTTGTGATTTCTAATTCTGTCTGCACATGGCAGACACTGCTGGCTGACTATGCAGTATCTATTTCCTCATTTTTCTTTCTAAAAGAATTTTAAACTGGGTAAGTGATCCACTGTGCTCATACAAATTCTAAGAAGCCAAGGAAAAGTTTAATCTGCAGCTTCAGAAAAGGTGTTTTGTTTTCTTCTTCTTCTTCTTCTTCTTCTTCTTCTTCTTCTTCTTCTTCTTCTTCTTCTTTCTTGTGATGTTTTATCTTCATCATGGTTTTCCATTATCTTCACCTGTGATTCCTTAGAGAGTCTAATTGGATTATCAGTATACCATTACTGATGATGTACTACCCATATTACTGATGATGCACTCCCCATGAGTTATTGATCAAATCAGGGTGAATTTAAGGAGAGTTTTTCTGTTTTCTAGCTCTCCTTTCTTCTATCTTTTCCTCATTCCCCCTTCTCTCTTCTATTGTCTCCATTCTTGCTTTCTTCCCTCTCAGTCTTTCCCCAATTCTATATTTTATTTTTTTCCTTTTTGCTCTATGTGAGAAAGGCAGCAAGCAGCCTATCAGATTTGCAGATAACTAACACTTTTTACCCCTAGAAAGAGAACTAGCTTTGAGTTAAAGTGATGTTGAAGGAGACAAAACTGAGAGAGGGAAATAATTTGGGCCACAATGTAATCCCTAAAGCACTGCATCAACCAACCCCGAATCCCACACTCTTCATGGACCTCCTGTTTCTTAAAATGATAAATGTACTTATTGTTTAACCAGTTTGTTCCAATGTTGCTGCAAACTAATTCTGATGCACTCCTTCACCTCAATCCTCCACTGCATTTTAAAATTTCCTTCCTTGCCTACTTATTTTTCTATACGTGCCATTATGATTCTTATGTAGAGAAACATGTCTCGCTTTATGATACTAAATGATTACCATTAAATATGGACAATAGAGAAGGAAAATAGAACAAACTCAAACGAAATGCTAACAGCTAAAAGGCCGATTTTATAATGTGCATTTGTAGCAGCCATTTGAGTGAGTCTACATAATGGTTTTAAAGGACTTTCAATAATGTTTCCTGCAGCTGTGCAGACTTTTAACTTTTAACTCTTCATTTAAAAAATACATCTAAATATAAATCAAGCACTATACACTTCCAATTTAGCTGTTTGAATGGAAAGAGAAAGTTGAAAGCTGGAGCAGTCATGAGTAAGTGCTATAGAAAGCTGTAGTCGACAGTTGCAATTTAAAACCAATCAAGTGGGCAGGAGAAGGGGAACACAGAACCTGAAAATAACTGGTAAGCTTAGAAATAGTCTTAAAGCAATAGCTACACTAATAATGATTATGGTTAATTAGTGATCGCAGGGTGCCACCCTCTCAGCAAGGGGAGCTGGAAGGTGAGAAGTAGTTTAAGCACAGTCTGTCAATTTCCACCAGCAATATTCACCTGAGCCAGTCTTCCCTAATAAGGGAAGATTTTGCTTTGTACCAAAGTGCAAGGAGTCGGAGGGGGAGGCAGTTACAGAGTTCCATGACATGTGTCCACATGCCATGATTCTTTCAATCCGTCGAGCAGGAGACTGAAAGTTAAGACTGATGTAAAGGGCATAGGTAACATGAGAAATGGCACTGAGCTCCCCTCTCAAAAATATTCATTCGTGGGACTATGTATCTGGAATATCTAGGAAACATGCCACCTTCTATAATTTCAACCCAGGCCAGGACATCTTCAACAAAGGGGGAAAAAAAAGCTATTTTAGATCTAAAATAATACTTCCTTCTTTAGCACTGTGAAAGAAATTAGAGTGTCTTGGTTGTTCTTTTAGTTTTATGTACTTATAACCCAAGCAAGTTATTTAAGGTCTCTTCCCTCCTCTGAAGACAAAGAACATTAACCCTGCACTGCCTTTCCTTCTAGGGAGTTTGTGAAGAAATTACATATGTGAAAACTCTACAGTGGAAAGTATTATATAGATGCTAACAATTGGGATGATTCTTATCATATTGTCAGTTTCAAGCTCAAAAGAAATAGGAGATATGCTGCATCTTTGAACGTTATCATATAAATCATTTGAATAATCACACATCTCAACAGAATGAACATTTTAAAAACAAAAAAATTTAAAAACTTTAAAGTGATATTAGATGACTAAGAATAATGGGAAGGTAGGTTAGCATATTTGTCTTTGATTTGATTTTTTAACAAATTTTGCCTATATTTATTCTTTACAATGTTTAAAATTATTTTCTGAGATGCTTTGTTAGAAACTATCGAAGTCTACCTTGCATTCTATGCGCAGTTCCTGTATCTTAGCTTGTGGAACTTTTCCTTCCTCCTCTCCCAAAGAAGGAGGCAGAAATGGATGTCTGTGAAACACAGCTTCAGATCCATTGGGAATGTTTTGGTCAGTGGTTACAAAGAATCTGGGCTGACTCTAACCATATAACAAGATAAAGGTAAGATGGGGAGGCACTGAGAGAGGGAAGTGCAGAGTGTTTTCCTGATTCTGAGCTTTGTTTGCTTGTTTTTCTTTTCCTTTAGGTTAATGAAGAGAAGAAAGCATTCATTATTTCTTTTCTCTTTTTTCTATTTCAAAGGTAATCATGGTCATTACCAGGGAAATAATATTTGAAACACATAGTAAAATACAAAGAAAATAAAATTTCATCACACATTCCCCAAAAAATAACTTTACTAACTTCTTGTTGTGTGGTACAGTTCATATGTAAATGAAGAATGTAAAGCAATCCTTGGACAAATTATATTTTTCAAATATGGGAAAGTAACATTTTGGTCCCATATGCTCCTCCTGAAGCTTGCTACTTCCCTGATGGGCAAGATCTATTTGTCCTCTCCTTGAAACTGGGTGGGGATGGAGACTGCCTGACCAAGAGCAAATGGTTTAGAGGGATGCTCTGAGGCTGGATTATTGGACTGACCTGGGTCTTCTTGTCTGGATATTCAGCCTTGTTTTCATCCACCATGCTGAGAAGAAGCTCTTAGAGACCACATGGAGAAGTCTCTTTGAGAAACCATTGTGGAGAAGAACCAAGGTCCCCAGTCAGCAGAAGCCCCCAGGGATGTGTGCAATTGAGCTCTCACATGATTACAGCCTCCACCCTCCATGACAGCCTTCGGATGCCTAGAAATGGTGAAAGAGAGGTGAGTAGTCTCTGCTCTCCTTCTCTGAACTGCTAACTTACAGAAACTAAAAGTGATAATAAATCTTTATTATATTTAAATTCACTGTGATTATGATGCTCCATTGGATAACTGTAATGTACATACAGTATCAGATCAATTTTAGGAACTTATTGCTATACTCTTAAAAAAATTCATTTAAAATTGGAAAAAAAATTAAAAATAGCATAATCTTTTGTATCAGTTATGTTTGGAAAATAATTTAAAAATTTAAACATTACAGAGATTTTGTTTTTCCTCCTCCAAGGATTGATTTTCATGGAATTTTAGCAACCTAGGAATTAAAATACATGTATTAAATTTATCCTTAGCTTTTTTTCTATGAATAGAATAAAATATATTCCATTCTTCTGATTATCAAATAAGTAAGTACTATTCAATTATAATAGTGAAGAAGAAGAAATAAAGATATCTAGATGCTAAGAAGTAGAGAAATGAAACAGAACAAGTACTAGGTGATAAGGAAGAGAACACGGGGGGAGAGAGGAGAAAACAGACACTCAGTAGTCTGAGAAGAATTTTCTAGAGGAAGATATGTGAAGAATCTAATGTGCCAATTCTGTGTTTTTATTACTTGATTTTTAGAAATACTCTACTAAGGTCCAAAGCTTTGCAATGACCAAATGTTTAGCTGACTCTTTAGCAAGTAGCCACAATTTCTTAGCTGAAAGAAAATTATTCCTGAGGTTAGACTGGGGGTTACCATAGATCTTAAAGTCTGTTGGTTGATGGAATTAATCCAAAAGTCAATTTTGTCTTAGAGCTGGAAGGATACTATCCATGATTTAACAGTAAGAACCATTCTAGGTAAATAACAAGGAATACGAATGTTGCGGGCAATGCCATTTCTATTTATGGAATTACAGTGCACTGGTTACACAGCAAACTTAACACTTGTTTAAAATACACATAAGAGAGCCGGGCGTGGTGGCACACGCTTGTAATCCCAGCATTTGGGAGGCTGAGACCGGAGGATCCGGGTTCGAGGCCAGCCTCAGCTACCTAGTGAGGCATTCCACAACTTAGTGAGACCTGGTTTCAAAATAAAGAATAAAAAATAGGGCTGGGGCTATAGCTCAGAGGTAGAATGCCCCTGAGTTCAATCCCCAGTACTGCAAAAAAAGAAAATACACATAAGATATATTTATCTCAATCTGAATATAAATATGTCTAGAGTTTTCCAACTACATGTCTTTCTTTGAAATAATTTAGAAGTTAACTTAGAAGACAGCCTCTGCCATCTGATCCAGAGGCTGAACTCAGCTCCATTGCCACTCATTAGCTGAACAAGAATATTCAAGTTCCTTAACTCCAGACACCCTTAATTCACCTTTAAAATGGAGAGAATAGTAGAATCTGCATTGCAAGTTTGTTTGGAATATTTAATAAGAAACTGCATGTCACACAGGTTAAAAAAAAATCCAGCACAAAATAACATTAAATAATGTTAGCTATCATTACTATTATTAATATTTTTAAACCATCTTAGCTTCTATTTATAGCTGAACATTTAATTTTAAGATTTCTAGTCATAGTTATTTTAAGTACAATATTCTTCTGTATGAAGTATATAATTGTTTTTCTGGATATCACACATTATTTTTAATAACAAAATGCTTAGATAGTAAACAGCAACCAAAAGAAACTTAGTGTCCTTAAAGTAAAGAGTCACTTTAAAACATACTCAATAACATTTAGAAACCTTAGCATAGTTATCTGTATTAGATGAAAAAAAGTTAAAGAAATATATACAACTAAAGGAAGGGTCTTCTTTCCTTTTAAGGAATCCGTCAAGATGGTAGACCAGATTGGCTAATGGAGGTTGCAGATGCCAAAGACACATTTGTCCTGGTCACCACCATCATCTCTTTGGGATCTTCACAATTCAGTGCATTATTGTTGGGAAAGAAGCTGACTTACTATATAACATTAAATTTCTCTATTAAGCGTGTCACAATCATATGATGAAGTGAACTTACAAAGGTATATATGCAGAACAGTATATAATGTTCACATTAAAAGGTTATAATGACGACCCTTTGAAGTAATAATAATTAGCTACTCATAATATATGCTCCATAAATGTTTCAGGGCAAAAAAAAGAATGAAAGAAAGAAAGACTAATGAAGATGTTAAAATAAAACATCCTGAAAATAGTATTTCAAACTTTCAAATTTTGTCTTTGGGCTAAAAGTAATGTATATGCAAATATAGAAAGAGCTTTTATATAAAGCAATCTGCTAGTCCTGGGACTTGGGGGTGTCGATGGGGAGGCTGATCATCTAGCATTAAAAAGACAATACCCATCTTTAATGAAACTTGTAATTTAGTGTGGGAGATAATCATGTAAGACACAACGTGAGGGAGTGAATGAAGAGGAGTTGGAGAAAAGTATAAGCTATGTATAAAAATACCCATCTGAAGAGGCTTAAATAAAACATTTAACTAAAATTTCTCCAGGTTAGCAGGAACACTGAAGTTGTTAAAGCCATTCTGATATCCCTTCCATTTTTAAGTTGAAAATAATTCTGAGTAAGTAATTTTTAAATTCCATACTTAAGTTACCATAATTACTGCAAATCAAGGAAAAATAATA
>PVLC010039301.1:0-14346 GCA_004027655.1 Graphiurus murinus
AAAACTATGGGATATGTACACAATGGAATTTTACTCAGCCATAAAGAAGAACAAAATCATGTTATTTGCAAGGAAATGGAGGGAACTGGAAAACATTATGTTAAGTGAGATTAGTCAGTCACTAAAAGTTAAAAATCAAATGCTCTCCCTAATATGTGGAAGCTAGGGAGAAAATGGGACATAAGAGGGACTCCAGCTGAAGGAGAATTCTTAGGTGAACAAAAAATTTGACTTAATGGAAGGTGATGGGAGGAGGGGGGGACACCCTAATGAGCATGATGTACTTACAAGATCACATCAAAGTCAGTCACTAAACTGACCAGGAGATAGGGGGAGGGTGGGTGGGAATTGGGGAAGGGTTAATGAGAAATATGCACATGGATGTCTTTACTTGTACTAGCTTGTACCCAACAAAAATGTGTAATTAACCCTGTTGTACCCAAGAAATGTATAAAAATCCATGCTAAAAAGAAAAAAAAGAAAGTGCTTGAAATACTGACCAGCACCAAATGGCTGCTCCACAGTGGTAGCTCTGGGTTTAAGTGAGGTCAGGTTCCAGGTGCATGAGAAAATACTGCAGTGGTGGGGATCATGGAGGACCCTTTCCCCAGAGGTAGAGACCTCTTCTCTGTTTCATGTGATAGGTAGGATTGAGATAGGTGAGGGGTACAATGTCTGGATCTCTACAGTGTCCCAGATCCATTCTTTTCACATGAAGGCTACTTGGGAAAGAAGCACCATTCATTTATGTGTAAGGGACATTGTTACTCATCAGAGAGAACGTCACAGGGTGGAACTCATGATTCTTAGTGCCCATGCAATGCATGAGGAACTGAAAAGCTTACTAGCTGGCACTGCAAGTGAGTAGGAAGAAGATCTGGCTTTGTAGGCAGGCTCCTTCAGAAGGAAGTACATGTCTACCCAAAGCTGATAAGAATATCACCAAAGAAATAAAAAAGAGGAGTAAGAAAAAATGTTATCTTGCAGATTTTGTCTCAAGCCTAACATTCATAAGAATAATAAGGATTTGAATTTCAATTTAAATCATCTGTGCTTTTTAAATTATTGTCAATTTTGTGTTAATTTGGGGGTGAGGAAGGCAGCCCAGATATCATTGCATTTTACAAAGCTAGGCACTGTGGTGGTTGTAGTGAAAAAAAAAAAAAAGCACCAAACCAAAATTCATAAGTCGCTACTAAATGGGGCATGGTGATACATACTTGTAATCCCAGCTACAGAGGAGGCTAAGGCAGGATGATCAGAAGTTTGAGGCCAGTCTGGGTAACTTAGGAAGATTCTGTTTCAAAATACAATATAAAGGGCTGGGAGTATAGCTCAAGGTCCTGAGTACAATCTCTAATTCTGTTAAAAAAAAAAAATTTCTACCATCTGACCATCTGAGGCTGTGTCATCTGGGAAAATACATTTAGCTCTCTGGGATATTTGTTCTCTTATCTTTCAATATTGCAATCAAATAATCTAAAGTCCTCACAGGTTGAAGATCCTGTGATTTTTATTAATAATCATGACAAACTGCTTCTTAACAGCTTCCAGTGATCCCTGCCTATGAATAGCCATGACCTTGTATGGTCTCTCCTTCCCTGGGTGTGGGTTGCACCTTTTGACCTGCTTCTAACACATATAATATGGTAAGCATGATGGGAAACCATTCTGAGATTAGATTATAACTGCTGTAACTTCCCTCTTGCTTGCTCGCCATCTCTATCTATCTATCTATCTATCTATCTATCTATCTATCTATCTCTCATTCTTCCAGTGAGTTTGCCAAGTGCAGAATCCCACATTAGGGAAACTTCCAACTTCCAACCAGGGAGAAACTGAGACTCTTAACCTAACAATCCAAAAGAAACTGAATCCTGCTGATGGCCATATGAGTGAGGATGAAGGCAGCTTCTTCTCAGTTGAGGTTTGAGATGAATGTAATCCTAACCCACACCTCTCCTGCAGCCTACAGCTGAGCCATTCCTGGACTCTTGATCCATGCAGCAACATGCCATAATAAGGAATATTTCAAGTTACTAAGTGATGAGGTAATTTGTTACAGAGCAGTAGACAACAAAGACCAAATATTGAGTAAGTGGTAGAGCTAGAAATACCCACAAAATTGTTTCCCTTGATTTTTATTTTAGCATTTCCTAATATGCTTAAAAAAAAAAAAACCAAACAGAAGGGATCTTACACCCAAACTTCACTTGAGAACTGCTTCATGGCCTGTGTCTTAGGAAGACACAATGTACATTGTTTGTTGACGACTCAGTAACAAAGACACTTCTTTTTTTGTGTGTGTCAAACCTAGCATTTCTCAAACTTGTTAGATCACATAATGCAATTAATGTGAAACACCTGTTAATCAGCATAGATGTGATGAATCATAGCTCACATGTTCTGGTCAGCTTTCTTGCAGCTATAATGTAAAAGACTGACCATGTAACTCAGAGGAGTGATTTATTTTCTTATGGCTTGCAGCTCAGTCATGTGAGGCTGGGGACTGTATATCTCAGGGCATGGTGGTAGGAGGCAGACAGAGGGAGAGCACATGGGCTGTGCTCCTCACATCAAGGAGGCCACAGGCAAGAAAGAATGAGAGGGGGAGGAGGAACCACATATAATCTCCAAGGCCACACCCCCAGGACCTACCCCCTCCAGCTACACTCTACTGGCCTAGGCCAAACCCCAGATAAATTAATTACAATGGATTTATCCACTGCCCGGATTACAACTCCTCTTACTGAACTATATCAGCCTTGAATACTAATAAATGAGCTATATAGGGGACATTTGTATCTAACTATAATAGCACATGAATACACTTCAAGAAACACTGAGCTGTTCTTTGATTATCTTTCAACATCCTTCTAAGATCTTTTCCTACCACTAAGAAAATGGAGTAGAGTGGAGCAGTTGCTGAGAGGCATGTACAAAGTTCACTTACTGTCAGGAGAAAAATATGCCTAGACGATACCTCTGATGATATAGATATAGATTCTTTTCCACCTTCTCTCTACCTTTACACATCTTCCATAATGAGCATTTACTACATTTATTTATTTACTGTGGTGCTAGGGGATTGAACCTAGGTACGTTTTACCTCTGAATTATACCCCTAGCCCTATTTTATTCTTATTTGGAAACAGGGTCTCACTAAGTTACTAAGAGCCTTGCTAAGTTGCTGATGTTGGCATCAAACCTACATTTCTCCTGTCTAAGCCTCACAAATACTGGGATTACAGGCATGCACCACCATGCCAGGCTCATATATAACTTTTAAGCTATGACAAATGTGCCACTTGAGATGGCCCAGGCTTGTCACCTGAGCAATCCGGGACACTGAGGTAGGAGGAGTGCAGGTTTGAGGCCAGCTTGTGCAAATTAATGATACCCTGTCTCAAAATAAAAAAAAAATAAAAAGGGCTAGGGATATAGCTCAATGGTACAGTGTCCCTGGGTTCAATCTCCATATACATAAACACAAAAGATGCTGGCCCTAGATCTTGATTCTTCTTGAGTTGCATGTCTGGTTCTGGCTCTAGAGGAAACTTTAGACCACGATGTTGTTTTTATTATATTTATATGTGGTAGATTACTCTCCAATCTCCCATCAAATCAAAGAGCATATTTCCCTTCACATTTTGGGCCTGAGCTGACCTTATGATTTGCTTTGACTAATAGAACGTGGCAGAGTGATGCTATGTGACTTCTGAGGCTAGACCATAAAAGACCTCGTGGCTTCTGCTCTCACTTTTGGACCTCTAAAAGCTCTATGTTTTCAAGAAATCTCATCTAGACTACTGGAGGATGAAAAGTCTCATGGCAGAGGCACAACAAGTGGGATCTGGCACCAACTTCCAACAAGTCATCAGATATCTGTAGCCACAGGACTGATTGGGACCTGTAAAATTAAAACCACTCAGATTGCCAACCCACAAAATGGAGGGAAATGCTAAATGTTAGTTTAAGCCTCTAAATATCAGGGTGGTTTGTTGAACAGCAATAGCTAATTAAAACACCATATTGTACTTACATAACAATAGCACAAATAAGCCTGTGTAAGAACAACCTTGTTTCCTGGGTCCTCAGGTTAACTTTTCTTGCCAGTTCTTTAAAGTAGCTGCTGGACTTTTCTTTTTTTGTTTTTTTTTGATGTGTGTGTGTGTGTGTAGTGTTGGGATTGAATGCAAGGATTCACACTTGCCAAGCAAGTACACTGCCACTGAACCATAACCTCAGCCTCCCGACATTTAATCTTCATGATATAGACTGTATTATTAGTCACTATATTGTAGAAAGTATTATTATTTGCTGAGGTGTAGAAAGTTGCCAGGATGAAGCCGCAGCCACAGGGCTGGTAAGTGAACAGTCAGGGTCTCCAAAGGAAGATAACTTTCCTCCATTATCTCCTGTCTTTTACCTTATGCCATGTTGTTGCCACAGTGTGCTCTTTTACCAGCACACATCATGGTAAAAGCCAGTAGCAGAAGCCAGTTCTCAGGACCCACTATTATGAGATGGGTGGCTGTGGAGTGAGGAAATCACTTTCCCAAGGATTGGCCATGGAGGAACCCACTGTGGCCCTGGAGTCTCCCTTTGTCTGTTAGGCCATCAGACCTCATGTAGTGTCTCATAAGACTTCAGCCCAGCCTGCAGGGGTTCATTAATTGATGTGTAGCCCTGGCACATTTTGCAACTCTTAGTCTGAAAAGTAAATAAAGTAAAATATACTCTAATTTACCACAATCCCAAATTAGAACAGGAGAACAGCACTTTCCCTGTGTAAATAGGGGTGGAGGCTTGTGTCTTTGGTTTCTCAGGTAATAGTCATGCCAAGTAAAATAATTCCCTTTTCATACCCACCTTACTGCCTTCATTTAGGCCCTCAGCACCTCTCTAGGGTGCTCTGCCCACTTCTCAGCTGGTGTTCCATTGGTGACTCAAACATCTTTTCCCTTCTAACCATATTGCACATTGGCATGGACTCTATAGCTGGAGTCAGCAGGAGCTCCTAGGCTCAGGAATGTAAGCTCCATCATAAGGGTCATTGTCATCACTTAAAACAATATGGAAATAGTGGAGCTTATAATTTATTAAATAAGTACTAGAGCCATCCTGCCATAGACACTGCCTAATGATCCAACTATTGCCACATCTCTTTTCTCAGGTTACATTCGAGGCAAACTGAACAACATCCACTTACATGGAAGCATTGCAATTCCTCTAATTTTCATACCTTTATTCATAATTCTATCTATGCTAGAAATCCTCCCCTTTATCTCCTTCTTCTTCCCCAATCTCACTTCAACCCCCTGTCCAGTGTGAAGCTCAAGTGCTCGCTCCCTTGGGTACCCACCCTTCCCTGCCTCCACTCTTCTTAGATGGAATCTACACATTACAGAATGAGTCACAGCTACTTAGATACTTGAAGCCACTGCAAGCAAGGATTCTACAGGAAGGAGGACCAATCCAGTACAGGCATGTCATCAGAAGGCCGCAAGACACACATGTGAGATCTCCTGGCTTTAAATGTTTCACTTACAAGCAACACTATTTAGGTTGGACGGAAGAGGTGAGGTAGACTAGCCTGATAGGTAGGGTAGGGTAGTGAAGATGGGGAGCGTTAATGCATCTCCTATGGCCAAATGATGAAGTAATAGGACAGATGGGACTACACAGGAGTAAATCCAGATCTCTTGGCTCTTAAAACAATCTTTCTTTTCAGTATCAACCTGAGCTGATTATTTATGCAAAGTTGATTAAAACTAATCATTAGTCTTTTCAGGGAAAGAAAGACATATTTTCCAGCAAAGAAAATAAAGGAGTCTGTCTCCATAGCACTATTGGATCAACAAATCGAAGTACATCAACAATTCAATTCCACTAGGCAACCAGAAATTCAGTCAAACTATTGATACTTCTACAGGATCAATGAGTTGTTTGGGTACACAGGCCAGATAGCTCAGTGGTGGAGGTGTTGTGTGGACACTCACAGCATGCCTTCCTGTAGGTGGCTACCCAGAAAACAAACAAACTCAAGGGGAACAACCCATAGGCTGGTTCCTTCACATTGCCCACCCACTGATGCAGATTAAGTTAATAACTTTGCTCTGTTTATGGACATGCTGGCTATCAGCAACGCAGGCGTCTCAACTGACAATCAGCCAGGCAGAGAAACCAATTAACTAGTGGATCTAAATCACAAGGAAGAGGAGCCATTTCCTAAATGACCTGGATACATTCTTGGTATAAATTACCAAACTAATTAATGAGTAAGTTCCAAGACTTTGTTGGCTTGTAGCTTCACTCATTCGTCAAATTTTATGAAACAAGCGCACTTGCTGCATATGACATGGAGAAACGGTGATGATTAAAGATGTGTTTCTTATTGCCATTAAAGAGAGACAGAGTTGCTCTAAGAAAATAATTTCAAGTTATTTTCATTTGAGCATTCCTTGGATCTCAAATCCTGGAAGGTGAAAGAGAAAAAGCTATTTTTGTTCTAGCTTGATTATACCTAACTGGTGCCTTCTCATATGGAAGCTTCAGCACTGAGAGAAAGTGGATTGAAAGGGAGTGGCTCACATAGGTGCCCCGCTCATCTTCAGGCTGAAGTCTCTCCCAATTAGATAATGATTCCTTATACTTGTTCCACTGCTTTTCACAGTATTTCACACGTATTATTTCATCTTCATCCGAAGAGAGGCAGGAAGAACATCATTAATTCCATTTTTTTTCCTTTATTAGTGGTGCTAGGGATTGAACTCAGGGATATTATATCTCTGAACTAGATTACCAGCCCTCTTTCATTTTTTATTTGGAAACAGCATTTTGCTCAATTGCTGAGAGCCTTGCTAAGTTGCTGAGGCTGGTCATGAACCTGTGATCCTCCTGTCTCAAGCTTACAAGTACTGGGATTACAGCTGTGTGCCACCATGCCTGGCATTAATTACACTTTAAATATGAGAAAATGGAGGCTGGAAAGTTTGTTTGATTTCCCAAGGCCACATAACTCAGTGCTGCATTCAACACTCCTCACTATCCCCTTTCAAAGACATGATAATCTTTACATCTAAACACTTTCACCAAATGGAGATAATTTCTTGTTTGAAAAATCTTCCTAGAATGATTGGGATTTATTTAAGGTAGCAATAATGTAATATATTTCATTCTCCTTTTTGATGTCTGATATACGATGTGTCAATATTTTGAGGCACAGTCCTCTTCTTCCTCTTCCACTTACCTTTTTCTCATCTGTGAAGGTCTTTATGTCCTTGGCAAGCCATGAAACCTTGCTTGGGTTCTCAAATGTATACTGTTTTTTTTTTCCTCCTTCCCCAAATTCCTTTACAAATGCAATGAGAAGCAGTTTTTAAATACTTAATAGATTGAGTTTGGCTTTATTAATTAAGGCACTAAGCTAGGTCTTGAGGCAGAGAAAGATGAGTAGTCCTGCTTACTATTCAACCAGAGTTCATGGTCCAGCAGGGCAGGAAGAGTCAGGGCAGCCAACAACTACAGGGATGGAGGTGTGTTCTGATAAATTCCCCACTGCTCTGGGGGCCCCAAAGAACAAAGATCTTTTCAACATAAAAAGTAAAGAATGTGAGAGCATTCAATGATTTGGTTTTATTCATGCTACCTTCTAATGTTTGATCTGCCTCAGCTTTATAATCCCAAATAGAATGCCTAAGATGGAATAAATATTTTCAACAAAAGAAATATTTCTGATCCATTGGTAATGGAAAAGAGGTTAAGTTATTCATCATAAAATAAGGTAAGGTGGGGCAAAAAATAAGGTAAATGTCATCTACCTAGCCCCTAAAAGATGACCCTGTCTGGCAGAGGATCATGAAGGAAGAAATATGTTGACTTGTCCAGGAAAACTGCTTTGAAGGGAATGCCAGTAACTTGGTTGGATAAATCCCAACATATGTGTAAAATCATTCATAATGCCATTTTACTTAGGACCTCTCTTTTGTGCCAAATCCTCTTTTGGCTGAGGCAGGGGTGGGCAGAGAAGCAACGAGAAGGGGGCATTAATGGGGGGAGGGAAGTATAGCATGTGGCCCTTCATTTTAATTGAAGAAATGTAATTCAATAACAGTGAAAGGCAGGATATGGTTTGGAGCTAAAAAGGAGTTATCTATGGTTTGAAGGAGTTTACTAAAGTGAGAAATCCCCCCGGCATATTCAAGGCAAACTTCATGGAGAAGGTGGAACTTCTTAACAGTGGGTATGGACTGTTAAGAAGTCAAGGAAAGACTTTGGGAAACATCTGCACTTACTCAGTAGCACTTCTAAACAAGAACCCTCAGCAGGTTCCAGTACAGCATAGCGATGCTTCTTCTCTCTCTGACCCTAAATGACCCATGTGCTCATTAGCACCAACTGAGCCAATCTTTCAGTTCTGTGGGACACAGAAGCCCTTGTCCCTGCCCTCAAAGTATTTACCATATAATTAGTTAGAAAATGTAAGGGTAAGAGAAGGAAGGAAATGCTTCTAAGGACAAAGTGATTTGAGGGGTACAGAGAGAGTAGCTATCTACAGGGATCCACATCAGAGGTAATTACCCAGTCCCTCTTCGATTTGTCACAACAGATGGAGGCCTGGCCTCAAGTTGTAAATTGTCCGAAAGACGCTTCCTGTTGTCTCGCTCTCAGGTTGTACCCTTGTCCTCTTTAGGGTTAAGTATGGTTATTGCTACTTCATGTAGTACTTGAGAAAATAGCTGTAATTATTGGGAAAAGCTTTAATTGAGAAAAATCCAAACTCAGAGGTTGCCTGGTTTAAGAGGAGAAGATGGACAAATGGGTTATCCAGAGACTTGATTTGCCAATTGTGGAACTTTAGGCAAGATCCTTGAAATTGAAACCTATCACAAAGGGGATAATAATACTTACTTTTTGCTGGGGTTATTATAAGCAAAAAATGTGGTCATAGGTGAAAAAACATGATAGACACATATAAAGCATAATTTATGCTTCACAGAAATTTAACCTCAATTGAACAATGCATGGCAAAAACTAGAAGCATTCATTTCCTTCATTGGCTTAATCCTTAAGAAAAAAGAGTGGGCTGAGGATGAGTAGGTGGAAATAAACTATGAATTTTTTCTTCCATTCTTATTTACATATCAGAGATACTATAAAAATATTTCAGTTTCCAATGTGTCAATGAGTGTTTTTTTTTTTAATTCTTTGGATTTCTTTTTATTATTGGTGCATTGTAATCATACATCTTTGTTAGGTACAAGCTGCAGTAAAGGCATACATGCACACATCTCTCATTTAACCCTTCCCCAATTCCCCCCCCCCCATTCCCTCCCCTCCCTCCTTCTCAAGTTTAGTTTAGTGATTGACTTTGATATGTTTGTGAATGTACATCATGTGCATTAGGGTGTTTCCCTCTCCCCATCACCCTCAGTTAAGTCACCTTCTTTGCTCATCTAAGGTTTCTCCTTCTTCATCTAGAGTCCCTCTTATGAACCAATTTCTCCCTAGCTTCTGCATATTAGGGAAAGCATATGAGTTTTTACTTTTAGTGGCTGACTAATCTCACTTAGCATAATGTTTTCCAGTTCCATCCATTTCCCTGCAAATGACATGGTTTTGTTCTATTTTATGCCTGAGTAAAATTCCATTGTGTACATATTCCATAGTTTTTTAATCCATTCATCTGTTAATGGAGATCAGATGAAGGGAATGAACCTACCATATGATCCAGCAATACCACTTCTGGGTATCTACCCAAAAGAATGAAAACCAAACTTTCAAACTGATACATGTGTATCTATGTTTATAGCCACACAATTCACAATTGTCAATGAGTATTTTGACATTTTCCAATTGTGAAGTGATAATGGTAACTGACCCTTACTGAGGAGGAAGGGATATTGAAGGAAGGAAGTTGAAGATTCTCCTAAACCAAAAGTGGAAAGTCTATATTAAGCACTTACTAGGTACCCACATTTAGCCTACAAAATGAAATTTATACAAAGATGTTTAAAAACATGATAAAGAAAAATAATGAATTACAATTTGGATCTAAATTTGCAATTGCTTTTTGCAAAACAATACAAGTAGCAACAATAATCTTACAAACTCTATGCAGCGTTTTTAATTCCTTTTGTTTCTCATACTAAATTATATGTATTAAAATTTTGTAACTTAAGATTGTTAGCCAAACTCTCCATGAATATTCAACTAGAAAAGAAAAATACAATGACTCTTTTGCTTTCATTGGTAGAAAATTATTGTTTTAGAAGGAGGCACTGGATATTACAAATACAGATCATTTGCACAAATGTGGCAAAATAATGTTTGTTGAGAAGGGCAGAAATCTTACTAGAATGGCAGTTATCCTTAAAATTAACCTAGGGTGTATAGTAAATAAATGGAGAATAGACTGTTTTATTAGCTTTGGCTCTAACCAATAAATTGCAACTCCTCATTTTCTAATGTTACAGGATTAAGAGCTTGCAAAGAAGTTTAACTTCATCTCTTGCACACTTATGAACACCAATCCCTATGCACATCTTTGAAGTATAACTTCATAGATATTATTCTTATCCTGGTAATGAATTTAGATAACACATAAGCTCACTGAGGTTCAAGTTCTCTACCAATAATATTGAGATAACAATTAACGTTATTTTCCGCAAACATGAACAAGACATTCTTGACAATAAGCATATGTAAGCATCAAAATTTATCAGTTACCTTTTATTCTCCCTTATACACAGGTAGTTGAAATAGCATATTTCAACTATGAAATATGCTCCGTATTTTCTGCCCTGTTTTGTTTCACAGTCTTTCACTATTAGTGAATCCTGGACCCTTCCACCACAAAAATGTTTCTGGTTTAATACTTTGCTCATGCGACTTGCCTTATTTGAAACTTCTCAGCAGTGGCTGCAAAATGAAGGCCAATACTTTATCAAGTACTTCGTAACGTAGCCTCAGCCTCAACTTTTATGAATCCTTCTTTTTTTCCCCCCTGTTTTGTGGTACTGAGTATTGAACACAGAGGCAGTCTACTGGCAAGCTACACCCTCTGCCGTATTTTTAATTTTTTTATTTTGAAACAAGGTCTTACTAGGTGGCTGAATAGCTTGCCAAGTTGCTGAGGCTATCTTTGAACCTACAATTCTCCTGTCTCAGCCTCCCCAGTGCTGGGATTACAAATGTGCACCACCATGTCTGGCTATGAATCTTTCTTTAAAACTTCATTTTTAAGAAGCTTGCATCCTCTGCTTTTGCCTGAAATACACTGCTGTTCTCTTACATTAAAAAAAGCAACAACAAAACAAAAAAGTAAAAAAAAAAAAAAAGTCAACATATCATACTTGGCTTTTTACCAGGAGAGGAAACTATAATAGACATTCAATAAATATTTGGTTAACTGAATATTTGTCATTATCAATGCATTTTCTCTTTTAATTTATTTAAAAATTAAAATTAAATTTCCTCAACCTATAACTACTCACCAACCCCAGAATTAATAGTTTTCCCAAACTTGGTATTTATTTATTATTTCTATATATGTTTTCATGCCTTTTCTGCAAGCAAATGTGTCCATACACAACATTTGGTATTGTTTTGCACGTTTTCAAACTTAATAAAAATGATACATGGTGTGTAAAAAAATTAATATATGTATCAATCACTGTACTAAGTCCTGACACAACACTCCTTGCCCCCCAAATAAGACAGAATTCTTTCTGAGAGGATTACAATTCTACCAGGATTTCTAGCCTAAGATAAATTCAGCACATGTGGAATAATAAACAATAAAATTAGTTGAATTATGCATTTTCTTACACATCAAATGTTGTTGAGTGCCTTCTGTGTTAACTTATGTACACCAGCATTCAATACTTTGGGCATTCCTATACTAAAGTGATCTTGGAGGTTACAAAAGGTGGATAGAGCCTAGAGGAATGATCCAGAGTTTGTAAAATATACAGACTTACTGGTAAAAAATGTGGATAACTTATATATAAAGAAAGCATATAACTTATATGTAAAGAAAGATCTATGTTCCAATCTACCCAGTTCTTTCCATTTCTATAGACAAAATTCTAGCCTACATAATAAAAATATCTCCTCTGGAATCCTGTATGGACCTCACTTGTCTCTTATTTTCACTGCTGTTCACTCTCTACAGTTCACTCTCTACAGGGCACCTCTTTAGAAACAGAAAACCTGGCTGAGCACCACCTTCTGCTTTCCATCATACCTAGAGTGCAACCCACGATCCTGACCTTGAACTACAGACTTAAGATAATCTAGCCCCAACCCACCCTGCCAGCATCATCCCCTTTTATTCTTCCTTTCCTACCCTTTAGCCACACTCACCTGCTTTCTAGAGGGACCACAAGGAACTCATTCTTGCCCTAGGACATAGATTCTTTTTGCCTAAAATCCAATTCCTCTAACTTTTGCATGACTAGCTCTTAAATACTCCATCTTCAGACTGCTCTTTCCTGCTCAATAAGGAGAGAATAGCCCCTTCCCCCATCGCTCATTATTATGATGATGATTTTTGTGTGCTGAACTGGTGATGGAACCTAGGGATATTTTACCTCTGAGCTATATCCTCAGCTCTATTCTTTGTTTGTGTGGTACTGAGGGTTGAATCCAGGGGCATTCTACCTCTGAGATATATCCCTAGCCCTATTTTATTTTTATTTGGAAACAGGGTCTCACTAAGTTGCTGAGAGTCTTGCTAAGTTGCTGAGGCTGGCTGTGAACCCATGATCCTTCTGTCTCAGTCTCTCAAGTACTGGGATTACACCCCTAGCTCTATGTTTTTGTTTTAAATTTTGAAACAGGGTCTTGCTAAGTTAACTCATATTGGCCTTGGAGCTCTGATCCTCCTATTTCATACTGCCAAATACTGGGATTATAAGCCTTCATACCATGACCTGCTTAGAATGGTTATTAGTTGCTTATAGTATGTTAAGCTGTAGTAACAGTCCCTCAAATTTCACTGGATTAAATAATTACAACTGTCCAGAGTTTTTGTGTAGGTTAGCAGGGTCATTCTTTTGTATTCTTTGGTCATAGTCATGCAAGAATTCAGATTGATGACAATTCTGCTGTGTTTGACCATGGCTGCTAATATTGGTGTTGTGTTATTTCCAGTTGGAAGGTAGACAGGCATACAGAAAACCATGCATGCAGTTCCAGTGACCAAATGTCAGTGTAGAGGAGGCACAGATTATTTCTATTTCCATGGATTTGGCTTCAATCTCAGCCAAACAACCACAGACTTCTGCAAGAGAAATTTGGAAATGTAGTTGAACTATATCTCCAGGGAGGAGATGAAATGGACAGTGGTGAATTTCCAACAGGCAGAGCTAGACTTTTCTGTAGTTACCAGAAACATAATGCTTACTAATGCTTAGACAATTTAGGGCTACCTACCTAACCAGTTTGTCATGTACCTGGAGTTAGGTTCTTGGCAACCTGTGTTATTGTTTATCACTTTTATTCCTGAGACAATATGTGCTGACAAGGACAAGACCTCCTATATCTCTTATTATACATTCTTTCAGGGAACAGGTGGTTAAATGATATTGTAAGTAGAATTTTTTTTTGGAGGGGGGAGGCTTCCTTCTCTTCTAAATAAATGACACTCCTTTTCTTTTCTCATGCCTTCCGGTTTTTCCAGGTTCTTATTATAATATTCAGTCACATTTTGTAGGAGAACTGGTGAATGGAAACCGTATCCCAGGAGGACTATTGATTCTGAGTGGCTGTTGATTTGTTACAGCTTGCAAGACATTTAATAGCTACCCAGATGTTTGTGTTAGTTTAAGACAAATTGCCACAGATCTGAGGTGACTTTAATTTTTCATTAAACATGAACGAAAGAGAAAATGTAACCACGTTTAAAATTATACAACATTGATTTTACAGTTTTATTGTTTAGAGCAGAAAATTTTAAATCAGGGAACAAATATGCCAGTGAACAATATTTATCAAACATCAGATGGAATCTGCCCTGTGTCTATGGAGGAACTGACACTTAACAAGCCTTAGAGAAATGACAGTCTCCTGGTGAAGCCCAGAACAAGTTTTGGCAGAGGTGGAGTGCAAAAACCCATGCTTGGTTCCAGTCTTGGAACAATTGGTTGTGATGGACTATGTAAATGTGGACCAGTGATGTAAAACTTGCCCTCCGTATCCACAGGTTCTGCATCTTCTGATTAAACCAACTACATATGGAAAATATTTGGAAAACAAAATATTTATACTAATTGAGCATGTACAGACTTTTTTCCTTGTAATTATTCTCTGAATAATTCAGTACAGTAACAACCATTTATA
>PVLC010039302.1:0-14341 GCA_004027655.1 Graphiurus murinus
GGCCAGCTGGACCTCGCCTCTAGATGGCGCCTGGCAGAGTACCAGAAGCAGCTGCAGGTGAATATCATCTTAGGGCTGTGCCATATCAGAGCGCATGCACCAGTACGCAGGAGGTGTGGCCAGGCCAGGTGAGAGCTGTATGAGACACCTTGCGGCTTGAGGCCTGGCGCAGCTTAAAAGGCCTCCACCTCTCGTAGAGTAGAGGAGTCGGGTGGCTGTTGCTGTTGAGAGCTGGAGCTGAAGCTAGGCCTGGTGCTGAGCTGAAGCTAGAGCAGAGCTAGCTAGAGCGCGCGGCTAGCTGGCTAGAGATCTGCAAGATAGCTGCTGGGGGAAAAGCTGGTTGGGAAGTCGCTGGAGAAGTTCTGGGAAGAAAGGTTGTCGGTTGCTGGTGAAAGGTGAAAGGTGGATTTGCGGAGAGAGGGGGTTAGTTGGAAAGCTGTAGGAAAAGCACTATATGGAAAGACAACCTCTGTATTGTGTTTGTTATCGTTTGTGCAACACTTTGATCCCAGAAGGAAAAGAGAGAGTTATAATAAAAGAGGTTCGAACCAGTAGCATTTAGCCGGCGTCTTTTATTGGGGCCTCATGGCTGAGGGTTCAGCCTGGGGCGCCCGATAAGCCAGCCCTTGGATCTCATGTAAAGATCAGGAGCTCAGTGCAGAAAGCTGCATCTGCCTGGAGAGAAACTTAGAACCCCCAGGGCGCTGCTGGGCAGAAGGAGACCTCAAAGGGTGTAGGGGCCACTGTCTTCCCTGAGTACCTTGTAGGCCTTGGGAGCCCCTAGACTGTCTTCATTCCCTTTGTGGTCACCCAAACGCTTAGAGAACAAGTGACAACATGCCGAGTTATGTAAGGTCTCATTGGTTTTATTTGTGAATCTAGAATCCAGCAGCAGCATGAAATGAAGAGGATTCAGAATCCCCCACTCCTCCACACATGTACCTAATATTACAGCTGGAGAAGGCAAGGGCCAAAAATAGGAAGCCAGGCACAGAGACAGCCATGGGCAGGGGCACACTCCTGTAATTGCTGTACTTGGGAGGCTGAGACAGGAGGACCCTAGGTTGGAGGCCGGCCTCAGCAACTCAGCAAGAACCTGTTTCAAAAGAAACATAGGTCTAGAGTGTAGCTTCGAGACAGAATGCCCCTCGGGTCAGCCTTCAGTGTGAGAATAAAAGAAAGAAAGACTTTAAATGAAAGAGCCATAAAGAAGTTAGGCTGTGATCCCAAAAGTTGGGAGGTTGAGACAGGAGAATCACAGGTTTGAGGCCAGCCTCAGCAACTCAGTGAGAACCTGTTTCAAAATAAAAAATAAAAATAAGGACTAGGTAGCCTGGCCTGGTACTGCAAGCCTGTAATCCTAGTACTTGGGAGGTTGAGACAGGAGGACCCCAGGTTCAAGACAGCCTTAGCAAGTAGCCATACTCCCATCAACCTAGCAAGATTTTGTTTCAAAATAAAAATAAAATAGGGATGCGAATGTAGCTCATTGTTAGAATGCTCCAGGGTTAAATTCTCAGTACTACACACACACACATACACACACACACACACACACACACACACACACACACACACACACACACTGTCTGAAAGGCAGGCATAGTGGTGTACCCTTGTAATCCCAATACTTGGGAGGATCAAAGATTTGTAACCAGCTTCAACAACTTAGCCAGGATCTACACAACTTAATGAGACCCTGTTTCAAAATACAAAATAAATACATAAATAAAGAATAGGTCTGAGAGTGTCGCTCAGAAATAGAATGCTCCAGGGTTCAGCCTTCAGTGTAAACAAATGAAAACATCATTGACAGCCCTTGGTTACAACCTGGCTATTTGGGCCCCTGAAACTCAGAGGCTGCTATTGGCTGAGTTCCTCTACCTGTTACAGAGCTGGTTGCAGTCTGCTTATATGGTACTTTGAATTCCAGTTAATTATGAATAGGAAAGCCTTTAGCCCAAATTAGAATATGTACAGGGGCAGCTTTAGGCCCAACTACACACAAAGGAAGAATATGAGTGTGTCATCACCCTCCTGGGTCAGGGAGACTGCAGCTCTTGCTAAGGTCTCTGCATATCACCAGCCCCTGGGCCTCAGCAGGGAGCGGACCGTGGTGCCCTCTGCTCAGGAGCAGGCCCCACAGGTGAGGGCACTCAGGTACCGCAGATACTTGGTCGTTATTCCTCCTCTGACCCTGTGCTCTTTTCAGAGCTGATCCTCCCTGATAGGAAAGATGAGAGGAGTTAGGGGAGCACCTCTCAGTGCCATGACCTCACCTTCCAAATGTCTTTAATGTGGTATGGAAATATCTGAAAAGGGTTATAAACCTGAATGATCTGGGTGTGCTGTTGAAAGGGAATTGGGATGTCTCTGTTGGCCATAGGTATTTTGATCCAGGAAGGGCTGCCGTGCAGCAGGGTGACAGGCAGGGGCAGGTGAGGCCCAGAAGCCCTGGCTGATCTGCAGTGTGGCCATCCCTGCATTTTGAGGGCTGTCACCTGCCTTGTGAAAAGCCAGCACAGCCAGGGCAGGACCTGAAGCTCTGAACCCACATGTAGACCCGGAGGAGGAGCTGCGCTGTGCCCCTGGGTTGGGCTGAGGTCCCTGAGGAGGGGTCCATTAGAGGCTCATCTCGTTGCCTACTTAGAATGTTCCAGACCTGTGCATGCAGCTGTGTGTGCACCTGTAAGCATTGGCCCACTGAAGAGCTACAGAGGAAAGATGCGAATGACAGAGTTCCAGAGAGGAGTAAAATGTATGATCACAACAAGAGAAAAGAAATGAGGGGGAAAAATCATTGAGAGGCACTGATGAAAATGACCCACTTCTGTCCTGATGCCTGGAGATGCAGAGGAACCTCATAGATCTCCAGCTTCTCGCGTCCTCTCTGCACCAATGCTTGGAACACCCTCATGCTTGAACTGTAAAACCAGGAACCCTATCATGGAGGACAGCAGACAAATAACATTGAGATAAGCTTTATTTGTCACCATTTCTTACAGACTTCCATGCAGGCGGGAACTCCACCAAGAGATGTCGATTCAGCTCCCACTCCTGGAACTCAAGTCTACTCCTCCCCATGTTTGTTTGTTTTTTTTTTCTGATCCTGGGCATTAAACCCAGGGGATTCTAGCTCTATCTACACCCCTAGCTTTTCTTTTTTTTAAATTTTGTATTAAGTATTGCTAAGTTACCCCGGCTGGCCCTGAACCTTCGATTCTCCTGTCCCAGCCTCCCAGATACTAAGATTACAAGTGTGAGCCACCACACCCCGCACACATCCCTATATGTGACTCCTTAGGACATATGTCTCCAAAGATCCCATCAGTCCCCTCCAGCCCAGCTTCCTGCATCACCCTCTGTTTCTCATTCACACCCCAGGCCACATCTGAAATGCTGGGTTCTGTGTTCCCTTGATGATGCACCTGTTCCTAGCTTTCCTATCCTCCTCCCCAGAAGAAAGCTTTATTGGAGATTGAACTAAGGGACACTCACTCTTTCTCTAAGCTACATGCCAGCCTGATCTTATTTGTAAACAGGGTCTTGCTAGGTTGCTCCAAGTCTCACAAAACTGCTGAGTCTGGTTTCCAACCTGTGATGCTCCTGTTTCAAACTCCCAAGTACTTGGATGACAGGCATGTGCCAAGATGCCTGGCCAGAAGAAAGCTTTTGGTACCTGAATCCAGCCAGGCAGGAACTTCACAGTGACAGGGATGGAGTCTCAGTTTATACATCACCTGGGCACTCCACTGACGGCCGGGGACACACGAAAAAGACTCCCTTTGGCTGCCGTACCTCCCTAAGTGTAGCCATCAGCTCAGCACAAAGCTGGTGAAATATCTCCGGGGAGAGAGCACCCCAGGCGTCGTAGCTCTCCAGCGGGGCGGGGTACTTCTCCACGTTCAACTGGCTCATCTTGGCAGTGTGGCGCAGCAGGTCCTTGAGGACGGCCATGGAGATGTGGTTCCCGTAGAAGGTGAAGGTCCTGAGTCGGGAGCAGCAGCTCAGGGCTGGCAGGATGGCCTGGAGCTGGGGGTCCTCGAGTTCACAGCCCTCCAAGTCCAGGATCTCCAGGGTGGCTGCGACTCTCTGCAGCAGGACACGGAGGGGCTCGGGGCTAAAGATGTTCAGTTTGGTGCCCTGCAGGTCCAGGTGCTTCAGCTGAGCGGTGTTGACACAGCAGGAGAGATGCTCTAGGTCTGAGGCTGAGAGCCAACAGTTGGTTATCGCCAGTGTCTCCAGGCGGGACTTCAGACACCTGCGGAGAGACGGAGCCATTAATGGTGGGAATGTTGGTGGGAGGAAGGAGTGTGGGAGGTGACCTGGAGGTGGACATGATTATCTGGATGAAACCCGAGGTGGTCCTCATCATCTGAGGATGGCCGGTATCCAGGAAGCTGCAGGTCTAGGACTCTGCCCACTTGCATCACTCACTGGAGGCTGAGACCTTACTACATCGCTTGTGCAACAGCTCATTCCCCATCTCTACAGCTCCATCTCTTCACTACCAAGCAGAAAACAACAGCTCTGACCAGGCATGGCCAGTGCTATAAAGACCAACCCACGCCAGCTCTAGCGACCTCACCTGCAGATGCCCATCCTGGGGCTCTTACACCCCGCATCCTGAGCAAAGCCACCAGCCCTGTCACATCCTCCCTCCTCCTCCTCAGCCTCCACTCCAGCATCACACAGTCCCATCTGTGCATCCCTCCTGGGCTCAGGACAACCTGCCACAGGAGGGGAATCAGACTCAGGCCGAGAGCTCAGAGCTTCCGTGTGGAAATGTGCAGGTCTGCGGACATGACCCATATCAGTGCCTCCTCTTTCCTGGTTCCCATCTCCTGAGGGAGAAACCTCAATCCCACCCTCACTAGATCTGAACCCCTCACAGACAGTATCCTAGCATGGTGGCCCTTCCAGGATAAAATAGAAAGAAGAGGATTGTTGACATCTCCTGTCTCCTTCACGGTCACTGGAAGAGGCCGCCCACAGCAACCGGCCTTTGAGGCTCACAGAGACTGGTGGGCAAGGAAAGCTCACATCCTGGCTCACCTCAGCACCTGGTCCAGGTGGCCCTCCAGGAAGAAGGGTGCGTCCACACAGAGCTCCTGGAGACAGTCCACCTTGAGGAGCTGGGAGGTGAACTGCGTGATCAGCGACTCCTCCTCCTCCAGGGACATGGAGGCAGAAACATGGATGGGGGAGAGAAGCAGCTTCCTCAGGTTCTGCATCTGGCCCAGGTAGGGAGCAAAAGCAGCCAGGGTGCTGAGTTCCCAGCAGCCATACACTTCCACTTCCTGAATATACCTCAGGTCCAGTGTTTCCAGAATCTTCTTTGTGATATGGATGGATTTTGCAAAAATCCTCAGTTTCTGGCAACACAAGTGTACTGAACCTTCTCTCTGCTGGGCCCACAGAAGAACGTGAGTTTGCCATTCATCCAGGGTGCTTTCTTGGAGTGAAAGGTCAATGAACATCCTCAGGGGCTGCCCTGCCTCCATGCTTTGATCGGGGGTCACTGTCTGCCTCTTCCTCTTGGCTCCGCACCTCACACTGAGGCACTGCTGCTGCCATTCCCGCAGGTCCAGCACCTGTAGCTTGCTCCTCCTGTGGGTGAAATGGAAGAAATGTCAGCACCTGGGCATGACCCAACTGCAGCCTGTGCTTTTACTCCTCATGCAGACCCTGGCTGCCCCTCTCCATCCCTGTCTTACTCTTCTCCAGCCCCTTTCCACATGGAATCCAGCCTGGTCCCACTTCTAGTTCCTGGGAGAGGCAGGTACAGGCTTAGGCGAGTTAAGCAATGGCCACGGCCTCTCCAGTCCTCCTCCCTGGCACTGTCAGAAGCCCCTGGCCCACCCTGGGCTCCCATCTCCCTGCCTCCAGCTGTCCCTCCCCTTCCTCCCTCTAGGGCACCTGGTCACACTCACCTGGGGTGAACCTTCTGAGCCAGCAGCATGTCTAGCCCATCCAGTGCCACTCGTATGGTCTCCAGGTGTGGCTTCCCCATCAGCGACCCCAGAGGGAGGCAGGGGAAGGGCCAGGCCTGCACCATGGCCTTCAGGATCTCCATGTGTCCCCTGGCGAGGGTGTCCTTGAGCAGCTGTGGGAAGAGCTCCCTGGGCAGGTACTCCAGAGCAGGGATGGCCAGGGCTGGGTTCCTCAGCAGGCTCTGCCCTGCCAGCTCTACAAGTGAGGGAGGGGTCTTCATGCTCATCATCTTGCCTGGGGAGGAAACGGGTGCTGTGGAAACATTCAGGGAGAGACTTCTTGTCAAGTCCAGCCCAAGGACCCCTGTTCCTCCCCACCCAAAGACTCAACTCAAAGGGCCAACTTCTCAGGTCTGTGATTGGGGAAGAGTCCTCACTGTGTCCCAACTCCACTATGCACTGGTGTCTAGAGTCCTGGCTCTGCCTCTGCTGTTCCAGGATGTGCACCCCCAAGCACCCAGGTGGGGCAGGAGACCTCTGTCCCATCCCTGCACAACCTTTGGACCACTGGCAGAGACATTAATGGCCAGCAAGCTCACTCCATGCTTTTTGGATGGACATTTCTTTTTTCGGTGGTATTGAGCATTGAACCCTGGGGATTTTCAACTCTGAACTACATCGCCAGTTATTACTTTTTTTGTTCTGAAACAGGGTCTCTCTAGGTTTCTGAGTGTCTCACTAAGTTTCTGAGACTGCTCTCAAACTTGTGATCCTCTTGTCTCAGCCTCCGAAGTACTGGGATTACTGTGTGCCATCACATCCGGCCTTGGGTAAAGTTTCTGACCATAGTTAGGTCTCTAAGATAAGGGCACATGCAGTGACAGGTGACCTAACCCAGCCTTCCTCAACAGGTTCAACAGCTAACAAGACTGGGAAGGATGACGGGGACACCGCTCACACGGGAGACTCTAGGTTCGGGGTTTTGTTTTACTTTGTGTTTAGTACTAGGCATTGAAACCCAGACGCTCTATCTCCAAACTACTTCTCGGGCTATTATATTTTATTTATTACCTTACTTTATTTTGGTACTGGGGGTTATCTCTGAGCTTTGTGGTAAAATGAGTTTTTAAAAAATTTTGCAACAGGTTGTTGCTAAAGCTGGCCTCATACGTGCAATTCTCCTGTTTTTTAGCCTCCCAAATACTGAGATTACAGGGGTGTGTCACCATACTTGCTGATTTTATTTCGTTTATTTATTTATTTATTTATTTATTCATTTATTTAGTGGTACTGGGGATCGAACTCAGGGGCATTCTACCCTCGAGCTATACCCCTGGTACTATATTTTATTCCACATTTTGAAACAGGGTATCACTAAGTTGCCCAGGCTGTCTTTCCATTGGGGAACCTTCTGTCTAATTCTCCCGAGATGATTGGATGACAGGCATATACTATTGAGTATCTGGGATTAGATGAGTGCACCAGGCTATTCATTTTCTTTTCAAAAATTATAATAAGCCGGGCATGGTGGTGCATGCTTGTAATCCCAGCATTTGGGATTACAAGCATGTAAGAGGCTTAGACTAGTTCAAGGCTGAGACTAGAGAATCTAGTTTTGAAGCCGGCCTCAGCTACTTAGTGAGGCTCTCCGTGACTTAGTAAGACCCTGTTTCAAAATAAAGAATAAAAAATAGGGCTGGTGGTATAGCTCGAGAGTAGAATGCCCCTGAGTTCAATCCCCAGTACCGAAAAAAAAATTATAATAAGACAAGAGGATTGCAAGAGTATTGCAATCAGGCGGTAACACAGTGAGACCCTGTTTCAAAATGAAATAAGATAGGGTGGAGTGTAGTCAGTGATTAGTGCTCCCAGATATCAATCTCCAGTAACAACAAAAGAAACCTCATGAAGCCAGGAGCAGTGGCACACTCCTGTCATCCCAGTACTTGGGGGGCTGAGTCAGGTGTGTTGCAGACTGGAAGCCAACCTCAGCAATTTACCCACACGCTGTTTCAAAATAACAAATCATAGCCAGGTGTGGTTTCACATGATTGTACCCTGGAGGTAAAACGACCTTGGATTTAATCACCAGTACCATACACACACACACACACACACACACACACACACACACACACACACACACACGATTGTAGCACCATGGAACAGAATTATAAAGCTTTGGAAATTATAGGAGATTTTCATGCATATCTCTATTATATGTGAAAACACATCACTTTTGGATGGAGTCTAGAGAAACAAATGAGAACAGAGTCTCTTTAAAATGTATGGGGAGCCAGGGGTGGTGGCGCACGCTTGTAGTCCCAGCATTCAGGAGGCTGAGACCGGAGGACTCGGGTTCTCAGCCAGCCTCAGCTACCTAGTGAGGCACTCTGCAACTTAGTGAGACTCGGTTTCAAAATAAAGAATAAAAAATAGTGCTGGGGGTGTAGCTCGGAGGTAGAATGCCCCTGAGTTCAATCCCCAGTACCACAAAAAAAATAAAATGTATGGAATGGCTTTAAGCATTTACTTTAAAAGAAAGCATAATTTATAATCTCACAAAATCACAAGATCAATTAACTCAAATTGAAGGGCACACAAAATAAGTATTTTAAATATCAGGAAGTAGAATTCCAACCAGATGTTTTTCATTTTCAATAAAAAACGCCTTGGTTGGAATACTTAAAAATGACATAAACCAATGCAGAAATCCTAAAGTTTGGGATGAGGACAACACTGTACTTGGAGGCAAATTCAAAGTCTCCAATTGGTTCCTGTGAAGAGACAGAAAACTGAAAATCATCCAGCCACTTGGAACACATGTTGGGGATGGAGAGTAGATGAGGTTAGAAGGGATGGGCAAGTGACTTACCAGGTCTGTTCCCGGTCTGCAGGGTGCTCTGAGTCTCAGTACAGCCAGTGAGTGACTCCAGGCTCCAGGATTCTGAGTGTTTCTCCCCATGCCTCAGCTGCTTATATTCACCTCTGGGACGGCCCCTCCCTTTGCCAAGAATGAGCTTCCAATCAGAGCGCAGTATCTGATTACATTCCAGAATCCACCCAGTGCCCTTGACTGGCTTTTGGCTTTCTCCAGATCAAATGATTGGATGGGATTATCCACACAGGAGAGAGAGGAATTAGGGTAGGTGTCAAGGACAAGGACCCCTTGGTCAATTCAGTGTAGGTCCTTGAATGAGTTTTATTCCCATGTGACCCTCATAGTTCTAAGTATGAGATAGAAAAAAGGTTTCATCTATTCCAGAAATTAGAGGAAACAAAGCAGAAAATGTTATTGTAATGTGATCTTTGGTCATGTTAACATGATCAAAAATCCCGTATTTAATCAGCTGTATGAAACACATTATGAAGGAAATAGAATGGCAATCTGCCCTGTATGGAATGATAGCCTGGGGCCATGGTACAAACAGCTGGTAATGGCCCCTCGGGGAGGAAGAGGAGGTCAGGGTGGGTGTGACCTTCACGGCTGAGGCCCAGGTATCTTTTTTTTGCGGTACTGGGGATTGAACTCAGGGGCATTCTACCTCCGAGCTATACCCCCAGCCCTATTTTTTATTCTTTATTTTGAAACCGGGTCTCACTAGGTTGCGGAGTGCCTCACTAGGTAGCTGAGGCTGGCCGCGAACCTGGATCCTCCGGTCTCAGCCTCCCAAATGCTGGGATTACAAGCATGCGCCACCACTCCCGGCTGGCCCAGGTATCTTTGAAGAAAGCAGAACAGTTACAATAAGAAGCTGATGAGAAGCTGGTGTTTCTGTGGGACCCTGTGAATGACCCAAGACACTTTAAACTAGGAGGGCTTTTCTGAGGAGTCAAGATGTAAGGATTGAAAGAGTTTTGTTTTGTGGAGTTTAGAAATTGAATGGGCAGTAGCTCCAAAGAGACAGTGGAGATTCTAAGAACCCAACACTGCCTTCAGGGCAGGCAGAGATATCCAGCCTTGTGTTCCCCCAGGAAGCACAGGGTGTTTCTGATGGGATCAGCTCATACCCTGGCTTAAGAAATTCCATCTGAGAATGGGAGCTGGCAGAGGAGACAACAGCTTTTGAGGCTGGACCTGAACAGTGTGACATTTCCAATCTGAGAGCCAGTTGAGGACAGACAGGTGTGCAACCTGGGATATTGGAGAGAAAGGAAGGTGGGTCACAGCAGGAATCCCTGCCATCATGGTGGCCATCTCCTGGAGACCTCCTTCTTCAGTATCAGGGTTCTCCTCACAGGGGATGTTTCCCCAAAACCTAAACCCCAGTTGGCTTCCAGAGCTCTTTAGACTGGAAGAGATATGTGTGAGGAGCAATGAGGTTTTAAGGTGCTGGAGTACAACAGCAATTCAGGATTGAGCAACACCATACCTAAAGAGACTCGTGCTTTCATGATAAATCATCTGAGGCAGGTAGATCAGGGGAAACGTGGGATCAACTAAGACATTATTTCATAGGCTGCAGTTATACAATTGCCCCCTTCTTTGGTTATCTTGTAAAAGTGCTAGTGAAATGAGGGTGTGTCCTCTTACAGGATTCTCATCCAGTGGATTTCGACCAATAAAGTCCAAGAACTGACAAATGGTGTAAAAATATGAAAATTTATTTTAAGTGAGAGAAAGTTAGAAGAGAAAAACAGCTCTCCATTCACAGAAGAGAGGGGACCCCAAAGGAGTAAGCACTGAAGCTCTTGGATAGTGGGTTTTAAAATATTATTGAGGTTCCCCATCAACTCTTTTATGATTGGTTAGAATTGAGTCTTGGAGGACCAGTGTCTTAGACCAATTTTAATCCTTAATTTGATGTGTTATCTTGTGGGCTGGTGGGATCGGATCTCCTGGCCCCTGCCAGTCTTACACCTCCCTGCTCACCTCTCCCCACCTTACAGCAGGGAATGCAGATGTTCTTTTTTAATCCCTTCTGTTTTAGGTACTCTGCCCTGCCTCACTAATCATTTAATCATATGGACTTTTGTTTGTTTTTGTGGTTCTAGGGATTGAACCCAGGGGAATTCTACCTCTAAGCTACATCCTAAGCCCTAGTTCATTTTATTTTGAAGAAAGGTCTTGTTAGGTTACTATAAGCCTCACTGTACTGCTCATGCTAGTCACAAACTTACAGTCCTCCTGTCTCCACCTCCCAAGTATTAGGATTACAGGTTTGAGCCACTACACTCAACTTACTTTTTCTTTTATTATTTTTTTTATATTGAGGATGGAGCCTGATTTTTTTAATTCTTTACTCTGATAAAGGGTCTCACTAAAGTTGCAAATGGCCTCACAAGTTTCTGAGGCTGGTCATGAACCTTCAATCCTCTTGTCTCAGCCTCCCAAGTACTGGGATTGCAAGTGTGTCCCACCACGCCCAGCGTACTTTTGATTTTCAAACTGGGTTTCTAAGTTTTTGAGTTCCTGGATAAATTGCTAAGGCTGGCCTGGAACCTGCAATTGTCCTGTCTCAGGCTCCCAAATGTTGGGATAAAATGCATATACCAGCACACCCATTCTATGCTTTTATGAGTTATATGTTCTTTTTCACTAAGCTTAACATTCTATACAAGAATTTTAAAAGTAGAATCTTAGCCGGGCATGGTGGCACATGCCTGTAATCCCAGCATGTGGGAGGCTGAGACCGGAGGATTTGGGTTTGTGGCCAGCCTCAGCTACCTAGTGAGGCACTCTGCAACTTAGTGAGACTCTGTTTCAAAATAAAGAATAAAAAATAGGACTAGAGGTATAGCTCGGAGGTAGAATGCCCCTGAGTTCAGTCCCCAGAACCGCAAAAACAAACAAACAAAGAAACAAATAAAAAATAAAAGTAGAATCTTGGTTCAGTTCTATTGCTTCCCCATCTCTGTGCTCAGCTTGTAAGTTCTCAGAACTGCAATTAATGAGCACAGAGATCTACATCTCAGACTGAGCGCTTTCCATATCCAGGTGCAGGGTGATTGACAGCACTGGCACATGACTTCCACCAGTTCTTATTAAAGTTCTTTATTTGACAAGGGGTGAGGGCTAAAATGGACAGCAACATAGGAGGGAGAGATAGCCAGAAAGCAGAATGGGAATTCTATTCCACAAGACGTTGAAATTAGCAATAAAGGCAGGTGTGATGGTGCACACTTGTAATCCTAGTACTTGGGAGGCTAAGACAGAAGGATTGCAGGTTCATGACAAGCTTCAACTACTTAGTGAGGCCCTTCTGTACTTTGTGGGACTCCATTTCAAAAATAAAAAATAGGGCTGGAGGTATAGTTTGCAGGTAGAATGCCCCTGGGTTCAATTCCCAGTTCTGAAAAAAAATTTAAAAAGCTAGAAAAAAAAGGGAATTATGCAACGAATCCACAATCCTCTACAACTATGTAACTGAATTTCTATGAAAAATCATAATGAAGAAGTACAATATTTGCGTCCACTAAAGGGCACTGGATGGTTTTTTTTTTTCCTTGCGGTACTAAGGATGGAACCCAGAGGCATTCTACCTCCAAGCTACACCCCTAGTCCTATTTTTTATTCTTTTATTTTTGAAACAGGGTCTCACTTAATTGCAGAGGGCCTCACTTAGTAGCTGAGGCTGGCTGAGGTCTGAGCTGACCCGGATCCTCGGGTCTCAGCCTCCCAAGGACTGGGATTACAAGCGTGCGCCACCACGCCCGGCCTCACTGTATGGTTTTGCTTCAACACCAGAAGCATAACGAGCGTCCAGGACAAGATAGCGGAAAACTTCTGCTGGCAGCGCTAGTATTTCCGTAAATGTGGCTCAGGCGTAGCTCCTGTTATCCTCACAGCCTTCCCAGGGAGGGACCAGTATACAATGTAGACTGCGGATGAGAGACTTGAGGTAGGGAGGGTCACCTGCCAGGTCACAGCTCCCAAGGTCTGTGAGGGATTCAGCCTGGCATCTGGGAAGAGATTGTGGGGAAGACTACTGTGAAACATCTCTCTCTCCTCACCCTGTTTTTTCTAGGGCTTTGCTCCCTCTTTGTCCCTCCTCCTACATTTCTAGCCCCTCCCTCCACCCTACACAGTGAAGCCCAAAGCCCCCTGCGGGTCTGTGGCACCCCCTGGTGGACGCGGTGTGTGTGCGCAGATGGAGCCACCTGGGTGAAGGTCTACTAGGGTGTGGCAGGGCGGGTCCCACCAGAACTTGGAGAGGTGGGCGTCAGGGTGGAGAGAACTCACTCATTTCTTTATAATGGCCCAGCAGGACCAGTCTACACTGCACAGGTGGTTATGGGGTCTGAGATGGGGTCATGCTGAGTAAAATACTCACAGAGGGATCAGTGGAGAGAGGGAGGGAGGGCAGAGGAGAGCGAGAACATCCATGATCATTAGTCTCCTGGGATTCCTGCGACCCTGGGCTGGCGACTCAGTGTTCTGTACTTGGACTTGGGCTGCATGACTTGAGGCTTCACAGCACAAAGGGGACCCCCAGGGCAGGAAGGGGTCCACGCTGTAATTAGCCAGCGTCTTGGCCTCATCTACCCAGGCCTGCTGTCCAGGGGGGTTCAACCTCTTTTTGGATTAAACTAGTTGTGGGCAATGCTAAAAGTCGGAATCCCTTAGAGGGAAATTCTAAAATTGGCTTATAATTCTATAGATATTTCTATCCTACTGAACTATGATTACATCCTTTTGGGGTTTTTTAGTTTTTTTTTTTTTTTTTGGAGGTAGAACTGGGAAATGAACCCAGGGGCATTGTACCTCAAATCTGCAATGCCAGCCCTATTTTCATTCCTTTATTTTAAAATGGGGTCTCACTAAGTGTGGAGGGCCCATGTTGCTAAATCTGGTGGTGAACCTGTAATCCTTCTATCTCAGCGTCTCAAGTACTGGGTTTGGTCATACCACTGACCGATCTCCCTGGAATGCACCCCTCCTCTGCCTACCAAGGAAGACTAATAGCACATGTTTTGAATTCGGCTTATCATCAGGAGAAGATCATGGCCTGTTGTAGTGGTGCACACCTGTAATCCTAGTACTTGTGAGGCTGAGACAGGAGGATCCCAGGTTTAACACCTGCCTCAGCAACTTATGGAGACTATTAGCAACCTAGTAAGAATCTGTTTCAAAATAAAAATGAGATATAACGAAGGCCTGGGGCTGTAGTTCAGAGGTAAAATGCCCCTGTGTTCAATCCCCCACTTAAAAAAAAATAGAAAGAAAAGGTGATTTGCCTTCCCTGTGCTGCCTGGTCCTCCCCAAAGGGCAGATAGGGGACGGCTCCCAGCTCAGGCTACAGGACTGCGATGCTGTGCTGGACCTCATGCAAGAAGCTTCTGTCCCTGATAGAAGAAGACACTGAGGAACACCTGCTGTGGGAGCCTGGGAGGAGTAAGTGAGAGAATGCCTGCTTAAGGCTCGGCACAGGGCTGGGTGCGTAGCTCACTTGTAGAGGGCTTTCATT
>PVLC010039303.1:0-15613 GCA_004027655.1 Graphiurus murinus
CCCATCCTAACTAGGTGCACCAAATCGTCTCAAAGCACACAGAAGGCCTTACTCATGGTCCTCTGCACAGGAACTAGGTACAATGAGGCTTCAAGAAGTCCCGTTTGGGGGAGGGAAGCAATACATGTGTGGTCCCTTCCTTCAATAACTTCTTGCCGAAAAGGCCCTCCTATCAACTCTCTGCTTGAAGCACCCTGGCCTCGGGTTTCCTTCATCATGCCATGTAGCTTCTGAAGGGCGGGAAAAGACAAGTGGGTGTGAATGAACCCAGAGAGTTTACTGGTCTGTTGGGGAGGCGATAACCTCTTCCCTCACTGTGCTGGTTAGTCTTTTGTGTCAGTTTGGCTAGGCTACGGTGCTACACCCGGTTTAAACTCGAGTGTAGATGCTGCTATGACAGTACTTGAGGGAATGATGAACTTTCACAGTGACTTAAAAGTCATTACAAGGACCCTCCGTCATGTGAGTGGGTTTCATCTAACGAGGGGAAGAACTCTCGAGCAAGACTGAGGCTTCCCAAGGCAGAAGCAATTCAGCCCAAGGACAGCAACACAGACAGAAGCTCTGCCTGACTTCTCAGCATGTTGGCCTGCCTGCAGATTTGACACTCAGGACTGCACCATCAACTCGTGTGTGAACATCTAGCTGCGCAACCCGCCCTCTGGGTTTCCGACTTGCCCGTACTCATGCTCTCACACAGCCAACTCCTTTAAATCCATCCATCCACAGATAGATTCAGATATGCATCAAGACTTGAGTACATGAGTGTCCTTATTGTTTTGGTTTCTCTGGAGAACCTTGAAGTATGCACCTACTAAATACCACCTCTTCCTACAGTCAAACCCCAAAACATTTACTGAGTTACTATACTATCAAGTGCCGGGTGATATGGATTAAAAAAAGTACCCTAGAGAGCAGCTTCCATTAATTTAGTGTCTCCCGTGGGCCAGGACATGTGAGCTAGGATTTCTACATCCATTACCCCATCGGGAGCTGTTAAGTAGGTAGAGTGATGGTGCTTTTACAAATGGGGACTCTGAAGCATAAGGAGAGACATGTCAGTGACGGGGCCCGCACTGGAATCTGGTGTGTGCGGAAGCTGTGGAATCTGGGGCGCAGGGAGAGGAATTGGAGAGAGTTGCTGGGACCAGGTCCCTGAAAATTTCCAATACCATGTAGGAGCAAAAACAGTCACACCCTCTGTGACCTGTCCTGGGGCATCCCCTAAACCAGAAGCAGCCCCAACTGACTTGAGGACAGAGCTGGAGCTGAACTGAATGGGTCCACACAATAGAAGATGATGTGGCACCATGGTTCCCAGATGGGGATCTCACAGTGGAATGGCCAGCCTGCCTTCTAGTGAGGGCTCCTCTCCACATGAGGGGAAAGCTCAGAAGTGTGTGGCAGGGAAAGAAAGGCTCCCGGGATAAGCGGGGAATTCTAATGTGGTTTTTGTATTCTTTTCTCTAGGGTTCACAGTGTAGCCGGATGACCTCCCTTCTCCAAAGTATCCCACGGTGGCACTGGCAGCTGTAATGATAGGAAACTTGCCAGCATGTGTTCTCCGTATTCCCTCGTGTTACCCTATTGCATCCCATATGCACAACTCTCTGAGTTGGGTATTGTGATTGTTAAGAATAATGAACCCAGCTGGGCGTGGTGGCGCACACTTGTAATCCCAGTACTTGGGAGGCTGAGACCGGAGGATCCAGGTTCCCGGCCAGTCTAGCTACTTAGCGAGGCCCTCCACAACTTAGTGAGACCCTGTTTCAAAATAAAGAATAAAAAATAGGGCTAGGGGTGTAGCTCGGAGGTAGAATGCTCCTGGGTTCCATCCCCAGTACCGCAAAAAAAAAAAAAAAAAAAAAAGAAAAAAAGAATAATGAACCCATTTCACAGGTGATAATACTATTTCTGTTAAGATGATATGACTGCAAGTGACAGAATTGGGCTGGAAGGAAGCCTGTGAAAAATCAGAGTGTCTTTGACCACTACCCTCAATTAAAGTCCCCAACAGTCACCACACCAGGAAGCCTGCTTTAGATGATAAGTAAAGAGAAATCAGGCCTAATGAGAGGCAATTCTCTATCTCACAAAACAAACTAAAAAGCTGGGCGTGGTGGTGCACGCTTGTAATCCCAGCATTAGGGAGGCTGAGACCGGAGGATCCGGGTTCGCAGCCAGCCTCAGCTACCTAGTGAGGCACTCCGCAACTTAGTCAGACTCGGTTTCAAAATAAAGAATAAAAAATAGGGCTGGGGGTATAGCTCGGAGGTAGAACCCCCCTGAATTCAATCCCCAGTACCGCAAACAAACAAACAAACAAACTAAAGAGGAAGGCTGTACCCAGGCCAGGCATAACCTGTGATCCTCTGGTGCCACCCAGGCCCATCTGTGTGATCTGTCCTTTTGTGCTACATCGGTTCTAGGACTGACATCCCAACATGACAATATCCAAGTACACAAAAGCACTTCCTGTTCCCTATCTCTCCTGTAGTGAGGACTTGCCCAGAAGCTCCAAAAGACATTCTCTTCCTTTCACATTGGGCAGTGCTGGGTCACTTGCCCATTCCTCAGTCAGTTGGGAGAAAGTGGAATGAATGACCGTGGATGTCTTACATTAAAGGTTTGAGAGAAGGATGGCTCCTTGGAAGACTTTCCCCTCTTGTCCACCCTTAGGATTTCAGCTAAGATAGCACTTCCTCCAGGAGGATGTCTAGGGCCATTTTCCCAAGCTCTGGAGAGGGGACCTTTGTCTGAGCTCCCAAAACACCCTCGATTTCCCTTGTCCCAGCCACAACCCCACTCAGCTGCCACCAGATGGTTTTCTGTCTGTCTCACTCACTAGCCCAGGAGCCACCGGAGGCCAGGGACCTGGTGTCGTCTGTGCGCCACAGAGTCCCATCCCCAGTGGATGTTCACGAATAGCCATCAACTGAAGGCGAATTTGGGGTCCTGTGTAAATGTCTCTTAGTATGTCAAACGCTATTGAATCCATATGGACCTGAGTTGTAAGAGGAAGTTTCTGCATTGAGAAGCTACACTACATCACTAAGATCATACATCCGTGAAGGGACAGAATTCCACATCAGTCCAGATGTATGTGTAATTGGGGTGGGGAAGGGCACTGTCTCTCTGGATTCTCAGCCTGCATGGAAACCTGAGTTAGAAGGTAATTCTGAGCGGTAGAGGTCAGATTGGCAAGTGCTGGAGGCTGAGCCTTCTGTGCAGACTTGGTTCAGAGATCAGGTTGTTGATTTACCAAGCCTTACTAGAACTGGTCTCTATTTTCAGGTACCTGGAATCCTGTCCCCAGCAAACCTCTCAGACCTCCTGCTCTCCTTAGCTTGCATTCTAGTATGGGTGCACGGAGGGCAAACAGCTAAACAAGTGAACACATACTGTGTTGGGGTGAGGAACGCTATGAAGAGAGTTATATTGAGATTGAGAATCGAAACAAGGACATGTGATGCTTTGCCAACTTTCCTCAGTGAGAAGATATTTCCTTATAAGATGAATTTACTTCAGTTCAAAGGAATAGAATTCATTTAATGATATAAATTACATAATATTGTAACTTTTTCCATCCTACCAGCAGATGACTGAAACCTGTTCAAGGGCACTGGGTGCTGAAGAGTGTGTGCCTACCTTGTGCAATGCCAGGGAAAAAGGAGTCCGAGTTCCAGGTACGCAGTGCACGTGCAGGAGTAAGTGACGGTCCGGCCCCTGGCCTGCGGCGTCCTCTGTCTCTGGGGTCTACTCTGATAGCCTCTATCCTCCTTTACCTAGAACGGAGGGCACAGTCTTCTTAATGGCTCAGCTACAAGAGAACCCTGAAGTCAGTAAACACCCACTAATGCCACTTTCAAGTGTGAGAGAAGCACATGAAGACTAATGAAACAGGGTCCTGGTGCTGGGGATCTTCTCACAGTCGTGGAAGAGCAGTAGGGGTACAAAGGAAGGGCAGGGGAGGGGCAAAGAGGAGGGGTGCTGATGCAGCAGGAGGGAGACAAGCAGAGGGTCTCCTAGTGCGAGTGAGGAGCTCACCTGGTCACCTATGTCACTGGTACCAGGTTCACATCGCCGGTGCTGCTGATGGTGACCTGGGTGATATCCACACCTCCCACCTATAAAACAACAGAAGTGGAATGGTGGGGTGTATTCATCCAGCAAGTCCGCTGAGGGTGCACTCTGTTCAGCATTCCCATCTGTGAGTTACCCGGCAGCCCCATCTTGAGGACAGAGCTCAGGCCCAGCGAGTAAAAGCCTAAGGTATAGTATGAAGCAGAAAACAATGGGGATGACGCTGTCACTAGACACCTGCGAAGAGAGTGGGAGAAGAAGACAATGCTTCCCATCCCCGTGAGGGAGCAGAGATTAGAGCAGAAATAGCTGGTGGAACAGATCCTCCACTCCATGAGGGGGAGTAGGTGGCTACTGCCCTGAGCATATGGTTCTGGACTCTGGACAGGGTGGGGATAAAAGACACAAACACTCTCTGGATAAACAGAAAATGAAGATGCTTTCTGCATCTGCTCAGGAGACCATTCCTCAGAGGGCTCCCAGTCTGCAGGGGTAGTGATCAGGTGGAAGGAAAGGCTTTTCCCTGGGTGCGATGTGACACATAATGCAGGCTGTGTATCCTTATCCAAAACTATTTCAGATTTGTTCAGAGATTGAAATTTTGCATACACATAATGCATGGGACCTAAATCTAACATGCAAATGTCATTTGTGTGTCACACTCAATTTATACTTATAGCCCAAAGATAATGTTATGTAATATTTTAATAAGCCTCTGTGTGTATGTAGTCGTGTTTACACACAGGGATGGGCACTGTGGATTGAACCCAGGACCTCAGGTATGCTAAGCACACCATGTACTAACTGAGCTACTCTCCTGCCTGCTCTGTCTGGATTTCTGTTGTTGTTTTTTGTTTTGTTTTGTTTTTTGCAGTACTGGGGATTGAACTCAGGGGCGTTCTACCTCCGAGCTATACCCCCAGCCCTATTTTTTATTCTTTATTTTGAAACCGAGTCTCACTAAGTTGCGGAGTGCCTCACTAGGTAGCTGAGGCTGGCCGCGAACCCGGATCCTCTGGTCTCAGCCTCCCGAATGCTGTGATTACAAGCGTGCGCCACCATGCCGGGCTTGGATTTCTGGTTTTTGAATTTTTTTTTTTTTTTTTTTTTTTGGTACTGAGGATAGAACCCAGAAGCATTCTACCTCTGTGCCGCACCCCCAGCCTTATTTTATTTTTATTTTGAAACAGGGTCTCACTAAGTTTCGGGGGGCCTCACTACGTTGCTGGGAGTGGTTGTGAACCTGTTATCCTCTTGTTTCAGCCTCCCAAGTACTGGGATTACAGGTGTGCACCACCATGCCTGGCTGAGTATTTTGAATTTTCAGATTAGAAGTGTTCAACTTGTATTATTGCCCCTACTTGCAGATGAGATAAATGAAGATATGCAAAGGTGCCACCCATTCAAGGTCACACAGCTAGGTTGTAATGGTGACCATTTCTCATGTCTGTTAAACACAAATGTCTCTGTACAATCACTACATCAGTCTCTCCTCTTATTATCATCGCCTGATTTTTATGTGACTGTCTATGTGTGGCACTGGAGATTGAACCCAGTGGGGTCCTATCACTGAGCTATATCCTCATCCTTTCTTTTTTTTATTGTAATAATTCGTGCTTTGTATTTATACATTTTTGTTAGGTACAAATTGATAAAGACAAATGTGCACACATTTCTCATCTGACCCTATCCCCAATTCCCACCCCGCTCCCTCGCCCTCCCTCCCTCCCTCCCTCTCAAGTTCAGTTCAGTGAGTGATCTTGATATAATTGTGTAAGTACATCATGTGCCTTAGTATGCTCTCCCCCACCTCACCCCCCGTCCATTCCCTTCGGGTAAGTCTACTTCTTTGTTTATCGAGGGTCTCTACTTTTCATCCTTTCTTATTTTTATTTCAAAGTAAGGTCTTGTTGAATTGTCCGGGCTGGCTGTGAATTTGTAATCCTCCTGTCTCATCCTAGATTCACAGGCATGCACCACCACCCATGGCTTGTCACCTGTTTCTATTCACACTCTATCTTATACTTACCTGTGAGTCTCCTTACCTTTAAATTCTCAGAATCTGCTAAATATGGTATATGGGTTACAATGATAGCATGGAACTATTACTTTTAGAATGGAAATCCGGCTTCTGGTGCACAACTGCCCACCCAGAAATGAATATTAATCTTGGGTTTATCTTACACCCACATGCAAGGTAAAGAAAATGAATCTGTGATTAATTTAATTAGTTATTTCATACAATACAAACTATAATTTTCCACATAATCAACATCTGATTGAAAAGAGTAAATCAATTGCTTCTCTACAAAAATTATTCACAAGCCGGGCGTGGTGGCACACGCTTGTAATCCCAGCATTTGGGAGGCTGAGACCGGAGGATCCGGGTTCGAGGCCAGCCTCAGCTACCTAGTGAGGCATTCTGCAACTTAGTGAGACCTGGTTTCAAAATAAAGAATAAAAAATAGGGCTGGGGGGTGTAGCTCGGAGGTAGAACGCCCCTGAGCTCAATCCCCAGTACCGCAAAAAAAAAAAAAAAATATTCATAAAACCTTTTCTTAAACACCAGGATGTTCCAGGTTAAAAGACACTGTCCCTGTGACATGGAGGTGGGGAAATTCTGCCTTAAAATATAGAAATGCTTCCTTTCTGGCCTTCTCTGTTGCTGGGACTCTGAGACGCTCAGCTAAGCAAGGCCATTCACTTGTCCTTTTTGGACACAACTAACAAAATCATCCTGACACACAGAGGTCAACACACAAATCCAATACACCACAGCTGTATAAATCTAGGCAAAGCATATGGGAAGCGCTAATGGAAATCTGTTGGCTAATCTTAACAGTAAATTTCTGACCCACAGAGGTCTAGTTGCCCAGAATCGGCTGTCCTCGACAAATGGGATGACCCAAGATGCCTTCTCTCTATGTCTCTCAATCTCCTCCACTGCAGCTGCATGGTGACTTGATGCGAATGGTCTAAACATTTGCATGCTAAGGCAGGAATCACAGAGCCTGTAAAAAGCACATCTACTCTTCAGTCACATCCTCATCCCTCTGCCTCTCCTGGCTCCTAGGAAGAGTTTCTCTTCATTTGCATTCAGAAATGTCGCCTGCCTTGAAAACACTTCAATGAATGTGAGGCGGGAGGAAGGTGATGTCAAGGAAACAGGTTATTTCTGAACCTGTTGAACACGGATTCGAGCCCAATACACCCGGTGCTTAACGATGCCCACAGCAAGTTTCAGTCCTCTATGCCTCTGCTTCCAAACGGCCATCCCCAGCTAGAGAAATCGAAATACGCCACACGCACAATGTCCAACCGCCATTCCCGCACCCAAGAGACCGGGCGCCTGAGAAAGGCGAGGGTCCTCCCAGAAAGCACCCTGCACGGTGGCCACAGGAGGAATCCGGTCCCAGGACCCACAGGCACACCTGGCCTGGTCCAGGGGCTTCTCTCGGAGCCTCTCTCTCCCACCCCCTTCTCCTCCCCTCACATGGCCAGTTCCAGGTACACTCATTCTCTCTGTCCCTCTGTCTGTCTCTCTTTCTCTCCCTGTGTCTCTCGGGTCTCTGGCTCCCTGCGCGTCTGTCTCTCTCCCAGCCCCTGGTCTCTCGGTCTCTCCCTCTGCTTCTCTGGGGCTCCCACGTTCTCTATCTCTCGGAGTCTCTCTCCCACCCTTTTCTCTCTATCTCTGTCTCTCGGGCTCGTTCTCTCTCAGTGTCTCTCGGGCTGTCTCACGCGCGTTCTTTCTCCGGAGCAGGTCCCGCCGTCCGGTCGCCGGCGCGCCACCGGCTTGCTTCGGCCTGGGAAACGCAGCGAGGCGCTCGTCACCGACGGGTTAAGACCACCGAGAGGAGCCGCCTCGCCGGGCTAGAGAGGCCGCGCCGGGGAAGGCGGAGTCTGCGGGCCTGGCCGATGTTACCCAGATGGGACGCCTGGAAGAAGAAGCAAAACCTTCCTAGAGCTACCTCGCGAAGCAGGAGGGGGACTCAGTGGGTTTGTCCGCCGGAGCGGGCGGGCGGGAGTTGCGACCCGCCGGGAACCGCTGGGCTCCGCGGAGAGGTGGCGTGGACGCCGTCGGCCGGCCGTGTACCGTGGCGGCCCAGATGCGACCTCTTGAGCTTAGGTCTGGGATGCAGCCCTGCTTGCACAGGCCACGGGAAGAGATTCCCGGCAGCGGAGGTGACGTCGCAGCCGGGGCTCGTGGGAACCTGTGCGGGGTCACTGGAGTTCGCCAGCTCTGGTACTGTGCGGTTAGTTTTGGTCTAATGTGTGGGAGGAAGCGGACACCCGCTCTGGCTTTTTTTTTTTTTTTCTTTCGAGAAAGACCGAAACCAAACAAGTAAAGAAATGGAATGTATTCGAGTGTCTGGGCGGGGTGGCTTTTGCCTTTTCATTTCACAGGGCGAAGTAGCTGTAATGGGGAGATTTTCGCGGGAATGTTTTTGTAATCAGAGGCACTGTCAGTCCTCTGAACAGAGACTGTTTATCTCTGTTTCCAGCTAGTTTAGAACAGACTTCCAATCTAAGCGGATCATCCATGACACCGATAAAGAACATAGAATAGGAGGGCTTGTTTGGGGGCAGTGTCAACGGGAGACATGACAGATAGTGGACAAACAGCAAACCTTAATCTAATTGACTTGGGGAAAGATGGTTCTCTATGTTCAGCCGTTTTGCAGAATACGAAAGTGTGCAGGAATTTCTTTACCGAGGCTTAAGTTAGGAGTTAGGGTGAAGTTCAGCATTGTCAGCAAGGTAAATATAAGCAAGGTATTTTTTCATGCTTGTCCGAGGAGATACATGGATATGGAGAGAATTTTCTTTTTTGCCCTGGAAATTACTATCCCACGAAGAGCACTGCATATTTTTGTGAAAGTGGTATTTTCGTGGCTGAGGGAAGGCAAAAAATGGTAATTTTCACAGAATATGATCGTCGTCCTCATTTTATAAATAAGGTAACTTTCTTTTTTTCCAGTACGGAAATGGAACCTAGTTCCTCCAAGGAGGTAAGCAGGCGCTCTCCCACTGAGCTCCATCCCCAGTACCAAATGAAGTCACTAGGCTCAGTGCCAAAGAGCTTCCCAAGCAGCTTTGAGACACTGTGTTTGGTCCCTAGCACGGGCAAATATATATATATATATATGAGGTAACTGAGCCACTGAAAGGTTATATAACCTGCCCAAAGGTACAAAAGGAATAAGTGGCTGATTGTTAATTCAAATCCAGTCATCTGTGTCTTCCTCTTTCCTATGCAGCCACATACCACTCCTTTCTACATCAACACACCAGGCCCAGTCCTCCCTCCTAAGCTATTGACCTTCTGACCTAGTTGGCAACCCTGTCCCAGTCAGATGGCACTCATCTACCTCAGGGGCAATGGAGTCTTCACAGAGCAAAGAATGACAGGGAAATTGGGTTTCAAAGGCCCTCTCCACCCCCTGGAGAGAGAGAGGGGTTACAATCTAAAGACTGGAGGATTTGAAGGGGGCTGTATATTCCATTGAGAGGCTGATGGTCTGTGATAGATGATAATAAACTGATTATTTTCAGTTTATTTATTCACTTATTTTTAAGCAAAATTTCACTTTGGGCAATCCTATGCCATATGGTGAAAATAAGCAAAGCAGGTATGTAAACTAAACCAATAAATGGGTAAGCAGAGAGATTCCCATTTTTACTTGGGCAGTACCTGATCATAACAACTACTACCACTTTGCTATATAAAAAGAGGACATTCTCCTAGACTGAACAAATGAAACCAATTAGTTATGTCTCCTAATTATCATAATCATCCTTTTACAGGAGAGGCATGTTAAGCACAGAGAGCTTAGGTCAGCTCCCCACAGTCACTCAGGTAAAAAGTGGTTGAGTCCCACAGCAGCTTATATTCAGCATGTCCCCAAATGAAGCCGGTTATCCCCAGCCCTCTGCACACCTGCTGGTCTTCCAGTGGTGATAAATTCAATGAAAGGCACCACCTTCTGCCCTGCTACTTAGGTGAGAGGTGTTTGAAGCCATCCTTGATGCCTGCCTCTCTCATCAGCCCACAATCTCCAACCCATGCAGTTGGTCCCACCAAGACTTTCCAGGTTAGATCTTTACACTTTTCCCTATCAGCCCAGTCAGTTCCCTAGTACAGTCACTCCTTTAACTCTCCTTGACCACCACCACCAGCCTTGACGCTTGCCCACATATCTGTCCTAGGACCTGAGCTGTCTTTCCTAAGGGTCTTTCCCTGCAGGAGCTGCCTATTGCCCTTTGGAAAATATCCAGCCTCCTAGATCAGGCACCTCCAGCTCTGCCTACCTCCAAATACTGCATTCTGCTGCACCCCACACCCAAATTCTAGCCAATCTAATTTCATTCTCCAGATGGCCCCCCGCTTGCCCTCTCTCTCTTTTTGATTGCTGCAGCCGCAGAGGCGCTGTTCCCTTATTTAATATGCACCCCCTACCTCCACTGTGGGATTCCCACTTAGCTTCAGCTCTCAGGTTAAGAAGAGCAATTCCCATTTTACCTAGGGAGTAGCTGTATGGAAAGGCATGCTTAGTTATGGCCCTGCTGTTTTATTGAATAGCATGTGATGGAGATTGATTACAAGTTCCCAAATGGACTGACTAATTGGAATAGAATCTAAGAGCAGGGTTTTCAGGGCAGGGCTTACTTGTAGATACAAAACACAAAGGCAACTATGGAAGGCAACAGGTTATGTTGTTTGTAGTAATCATTACCCTGTGTATATATTGCAAAGCATCTTACCTATGTATGTATGCATGCATGTATGTATGTATTTATTCATTTATTGGTACTGAAGTTTGAGCACAGGGGTGCTCTACCTCAGAGCTACACCCTCAGCTCTTATTTTTTTTTTTTATTTTGAAACAGGGTCTTAGCCGGGCGTGGTGGCGCACACTTGTAATCCCAGCATTTGGGAGGCTGAGACCGGAGGATCCGGGTTCGCGGCCAGCCTCAGCTACCTAGTGAGGCACTCCGCAACTTAGTGAGACCTGGTTTCAAAATAAAGAATAAAAAATAGGGCTGGGGGTGTAGCTCGAAGGTAGAACGCCCCTGAGTTCAATCCCCAGTACCACAAAAAAAAAAAAAAAGAGAAAGAAACAGGGTCTTACTAAGTTGCTGAAGCTGGGCTCAAACCTGCAGTTCTCGTCTCAGCCTTCAAAGTACTAAAATTATAGGTGTGTGCCACTGTGCCTTGCTTAGAGCCTTCTCTTATACACCTTAAGTATAAGTGGGGTAAAATATGGAGGGAATCACACCAAGTGCTGTATGCATGTATGTTTGTATCACTATGATGTATAATTACGAAGCACCAATAAACAGTATATTAATAAAAATAAAATATCTTTAAAAATGATGCCTACATAGATGGTAATAAAGACCTATTTCAAGAAAAAGATTTGGATACACATAATATAGATCTCTCCTTAATTCATCTAGAATTATTGCTTCATTTGGATTTGTAATTTGCAATCATAGCTGCAGTTTTTATATTATGAAGGCATCCAGGCTGAAGACCTACCTCACAAGGACATGGGAGTAGCAGAATCATGGAAAGAACATGTCATGTTAGGGTATCCTTGACCATATAAATCAAGTAAAAAGACTTGAACTGCCCTAGATATGGATACCGTTTTGGTGAGAGACTTGTTCAGTGTTAGTTACAGAGCTTTCCATATCGACAAAGTATACTAACAAAGTATACTATCCTTTGCAAGGGGGATGATTTACTGGCCATTGTGGGTCATCAGAGAGGCCATGATCAGCAGTCTCCTCAACTCAGGGGGACCCTCCAAGGGACTCTGCTGTGCTTTCATGAAGCTCCTTAGTCATCCTCTGTAGGTGCCATAAACCCCCAGGGGAAACTAGGTCAGTTCCCACTTGATCCAGGGGAGAGGTGAGACCCACAGTCAGTTCTGTCTGCTGTGGACTGGAATGCAAGGATGAACTTTGTTCACCATAGCCCAGGAGAACTCCTCTTGGCACTGTACACCTAAGTATGAAATGAAGCGTTTGCCTTGGACAGCTGAATAATAAAAGAGAATAGATGGACATGGCACCAGTCCCACCGCCACCAACACAAACCTGAAGCCTGACTCAAGTGTAGACTAGACTCCCAGGGAACAGGCATGCTGCCCTCTGCACTGATGTGTCCGTCCCACATGGCACAGTATGAATGGCTCGTCCTGGAGCCTGCTATTGCAGACCTGCGGTTGTTCACATGTGTAGTTCGTGTTTCCAAAGGCCCACAGAAGTCGGTATACAACCCCTCATCTACAGACAGGGGCATTCTGAAAGAAGTTGGGGCACTGGTGCAGAAAAGGTTGGTTCTGCAGAGTGGGCAGTGGTGGCCAAAACAGGCCTTGTCCTTGTAGAGGTCATCTTTTAGTGGGGGAGGGATGTTATTAGAAATGTTAGTAGAAATGAATTCTGCCATTAAAGTTAACAGGAGAATGTATGGATGAACTTAAGTCATTTTTTTATTGTGATATCCAGCATACATGCAAAAATATTTTGTATAAAGGAATAGCATTGCCTCTTTAGGTCACTTGAGGAAAGAATTTACAAATAGACTTGAGGCCTATTTTAGTCCTCTATCCTTCTCCCCATAGGTAATGACTATCCTGAATTTTGTTAAATTTTGTGTGTGTGGCTGGGCGTGGTGACCCATGCTTATAATCTCAGTACTTGGGAGGCTGAGACAGGAGGATCACAGGTTCACGGCCAACCTCAGCAACTTTGTGAGGTCCTCCACAACTTAGTGAGACCCTGTTTCAAATAAAGAATAAAAAATAGGGCTGGGAATGTAGCTCGGAGGTAGAATGCCCCGGATCCAATCTCCAGTACCCTCCTCCCCCGAGTTGCATGTGTTCTTATTTTTATTGTGTATCTGTCTATTCCTAAACAATACACCCATCAAGTTTTTATCATTTTTGCTTTGTTTGCTCTGTTTGGGGTTTAATTGAACTGCTTTAATCTGAAGATTTATAGTCTTAATAAAATTTTTGAAAAAAAAATAAAAGGCTGTGTCTGGGAGTCAAACTCTGTTTTCTTCTGCCTCCAAAACCAGGACACTTTCCAGTCACAAAGACACACTTTGGTTAAGCTGTGCTCGATGAGACACATACCTTCTGCTAGTATTTGACAGTCACCATTGTTCCTATACCATGTCCACCTGTGAATCACAGCCCTCCATCAGAGGACGCCACCTGAAGGGTTCTAGGACACCACTAAGGCGGCCCTCCCAGGAGCTGCCCTGACCCGGCCACCCTGGAGTCTCTTGGTGGGTAAAACTGGCCTCAGTTAATAGCAAAGCAGGACTTTAGCTTTCAGGGCAAGCACTTAGGTGATCCACCCCGCCCCCTGACTGTGGCTCCCTCTGTTCAATTCCGGTCTCTGTTTGACAATAAGATTTAGAGGCAACAGAGCCACGGGAAGTGTTCGCAGTGGCTGTGCGCAGCTCCGCAGTTCACCAGACCCTGATGGTGGTGTGGGCGCAGGGAGCTGAAATCTGCCCTGAGAGAACCTCACACACCCCGCAGGTGAGGGGGAGGTGCCCTGTTTTAAAGCGTGGCCTCCTCCTCACAGCACTCCAGAGCGGGACCATCTTCCTGCACGGATACAGCCTACGGCAGCCTACACGTGCTGTCCAGTGAGCTCGTGGGACTTGCTTGTTCTGTGGTTGAAGGACCTTGAGCCAAGGTCTGTGGACAACAGCGGGCAGCTGTTATCGTTGTGGGTATTTCTGCCCTAGAAATTTACAGGAGACCAGCAGGAACCAAGGTCATCTCTAGTCAGTTGCCTTCTGTTGGGAGGAGGGAATGGGAGGGGAGGATTGAATCTTTCATCCATTCTTGAATTCTGAAACTCCCAATCAAAGAGGCTGCACACTTGCTGAAGTGTGTTGTTGGGTGGTCTCGACCTGCCCATCAGGCTGAGATCTGCCTCCCAGTAGGACTGTACCTGTCAGTCACCAGAGGTCCCCAAGTGCCCCCTGTACATCGAAGGCCCCTCACACATCTGTTCAGTAGGAGGACCGTTGAGTGACTTCAGGTCAGCTAATGAAGTGTGAATGTGTGACTATGGCACAGGTGTCCCCTGAGACAAGGCCAGGAGCAGGGATGAACGTAAAGTCAGGTTCCTCTGTGCCTGTTCAGCCTGCCCTGGTCGGAGTTCCATCTCTGCCCAAACCTTCCTAATTGCCAAGTGCTCCAGCTCTGCTCGCCTCTTTGCCCACACCCTGCGACCTGCACGGAATCGCCTGCAGCATCTGTGACCCCGCTGTGTCCTTTTCTGTTCAGTTCACTGAGCAGAAGCTTCCCTGGCCGACAGCAGCTGGGCCTTCTGGCCTTGCAGCCCCGGCCTTCCATTCAGCTCCCTCCCGCTCCAAGCTGCTGGGTGATGCAGTGTGTGCCCTGCATCTGGGTGACTCTGCCTCAGGCACTCCTTCCCAGCTCTTCCCTCTGTCTGGGAAGTCCCTGAGCCCAGGTGTCTGCAAGGCTGACTCCTCTTCCCCTTCACACCTGTGTCAAAGTGTCACTTTCTCTGTGGCCTGCCCTGTTCACTGTGTGCCATATTGTGACCTGCAGCTCACTCAGTCCCTGCTGTTTCCAAGCCTGTTAGGAGGATCTACATAGCTTTTATATTTCCTCACAGCATCCCTCACCATATATCACTGCTCAGTTTACCAAGTTATCACATTGAGGGGTAGTGTCAGCTACCTCCCACTACCCCTTTTGGGACTATAGGATCAGGGTAGGTTTTTGTTTCTGTGTGGCTCTGGGGGAGGAACTGAGGTCCTGGGTAATGCCAAGCACTTGCTCTACCACTGAGCTGCATCCTCCACCCACCCATCCCACCCCCGGGCAGGGCATTGACTGGCTCAATGGCCATCACTAGAGGTTTGTGGCTGATTAGGGATGCATCTGCTTCCTACCTACGCTGTGACCCTGGCATGTCTTCGTCTCTCCCATGTGGCGGGAACCTCAGTGCACTCAGACTGGGTCCCTGTGTGCTTCAGCTGCATCTGGCTCAGGCCCAGCTCTGTCATCTGGGACTCGATGCCACCTGGCTTCATTTCAAACCCCAGACACTTCATTTCAAGAAATGTTAATTTAGCCAGTGATTTGGCTTTACTTTACAGCTTCAAGTCTTCTTGACATGGTAAGTTAAAACAATTGTGGAGGTTGGAGGAAACATGTAGGGCAACGGTGTGGTTAATGTGGTCAGACCAACGTGAACTGCTCCAGTCTCAGCGTGGAGAGCTTCCTTTTCCTCATTGCTTATTCTCATTTTTCAGCATTTAGTTTCTGTCTCAAAAGTAAGGGGAACATTTATTTGCACCTCTCCTCACCCATGCTTGGCTGACTTGTCCCCAACGTGTCCAGTGTCCCACTGCCTGATACTCACCTGTGGGATGATTTTCATTTCATGCCTGTTACAGATGGCAGGCGCAACTCACATCCATTTTAAAGGTCACCAAGGAACAGCATTGAAATAACTTCTCAACCTC
>PVLC010039304.1:0-14320 GCA_004027655.1 Graphiurus murinus
AAAAAATTATTCTTAAATTTCTAAATATAAAAGTCTGAAATGAGTCTTATGAAGCTAAAATTAACATGTAGGCAGGGCTGGTTTTTCTGGAGGTTCCAGGGAAGAATGTTCCATCTTTTGGTGGCCTCCAGTATTCTTTGGCACGTAGCCACACCATCCAATTCCTATTGTCACATCAGCTTCTTCTCTTATATAGTCAAATCTCTCTTTGTTCCTCTTATAAGAACACTTATATGACCACATATACAAGATATAAACACATACACATAATCACATATACACACATGTACATATATACATGTAAATAATCACATATGCATATACAGATAAGACAAATATAATCACCTCTGGGACACACCCAAATAATCCATGACATTCTCACTGTTTCAAAATCCTTACCTTGGACCTACACCAGGGCCCAGCTGCAAAGAACTCATGCCCAATTTAAGTGAAGAAAGCTATAAGAGTGTCAAGGGGAAATATCTTGAAGAAGCCATCTCTGCAGTCTAGAGCACAGTAGACCAGCATAAGCAACCAGGAGCAAAGACAAGGTAGCAGCTATATTGGAGATCTCAGTGCCAGTCATTGGAATCTTTAACATCCACAATATAAGCACCTGTGGCTCAAATGTGAGTGCTCTTGGCCTTGCGCCCAGCATCTTGGCTTGCAAGACAGTAGCAGAACCATGTATTTTCATGGTGGGTGTTCACTTGGCTTGGCCTAGCTCCCATCTTTGTTATCACTGTAACAATCTAGAGGAGAAAAGAAGGACATTTTTAGAAATGTAGCCATGAGGATGACATGAAGAGTCTTCAGATAATATAGCTATAAGACTATTTGACGATATGAAGGGTTTCCCGCTGAATTAGTGTAATAGGCCAAGCCAAAGAAATCCTGTGTTGAGTCTCTGTTAGCCACTTACATCTGTAGGCTGATGAGCCTGGAATACGTGGATTATACAAACATACCAAAGCCCAAGGGATGGTGGAGACGGCTCAGGTGACCGCAAGTAGACATCTGAAAGGCTGCACTTATTAAACAGATGTAGTCACTGCTTAAAAGTGTTATCACTCCTTTGATAGGTTTCTTCAAGATCTTTGGTTCATTCTTTACAATATCTCATCAATCACAAAGGTTCATCATTCCTTGAGAGAAAGACCAATTTTATTTTAATGCATCTGAAAGTTTTCCAGAAACATTTTTACAAAATAAGACATTTGATCAGTTTTCTTTTTCTTTTTCTATTTTTTTTTAAGAGATTTGGTCCAAAGGAATCCTGGCTCTAAAGGAGAGATAAAAAACTGTTAATCCCCTTCTTTCTGTCTCTCTTCCCTTCCTTACTTCTCTACCTCCTCCCTTCCTACCTTCCTTCTTTCCTTCCTCTTTTGAAAATTAAAAAATCTGAAGCCATTCTTAGCTCCAGAATTTACAAAAACATGCTTCTGACTACAATTTGCAGATATCTGCTATAATCTAAGGCATTGATTCTAACTATATCACTTAAGAATATTTTAATGCAGTTAACATAAAACCCAGCCCAAAATGACTCAAGCAAGGAGACAATAAATAAATAAATAAATAAATAAATAAATAAATAAATAAATAAATAAAAATAACTGACTCATGTCACTGAATAATCTAGGAAAATATCTGCCTTCAGGGAGTGCCCAACCCAGAGGTGTCCAGCTTTGGTCCCAGTAGCTCCATATCTTTATGCTTCTCTCAGTTCTTTGCTCCTTGGTGGTGAGCTTTGTCCTCTGGCTTCCTTATTGCAGCAGAAATGGCTGTCATACTTCCAATCACTATATCCTTGGACACATCCAAAGAAATCTCTTCGATTAGCTCTCTTAGAGAATGAAAAATCTGTCTCATTGGCTTCCAGCAAACATCTCATTTTATTGTCACATATTGCATGATCTATCCATCATTGGACCAATGACTGTAGCCCAGGAATGGGCTTCTCTTACTATATTAAGTTAATTTCACCTAAATAATATAGAGAATGGGAAAGGACTGGTTTTCCCAATGGAAGTATAGAGACTTGAATGGTGCAGGGACAATAGCGTTAGCACCACGAGGGCAGAAATGCAGGTTCTCAGGGCCCACCCAGGCCTACTGGATCAGAATCTGTTTTTACAAGACTTCCAGACAACTCACCTGCACATTCAAGAGTAGAATGCTGATTGCTCTTACTAAGAAAGGGGGCAGGTGTTGAGCAGAAGCAACAGGCAACTGCTACACGAATTTCCATGTGATGATGTTAAATTGAATTTGACAGCATTTTTCATAGAGAAGATTACAAAGTGATTTGAGCAGTTATCATTTATCAATTTGAATGTTTTCAGCAACAAATAAGAAACCTTCAACTCAACAGGCTTAAAGAATAGGGGGAAAAATACTGTTACATTGTAAAATGTTACAAAGTAGGATAGCTCCTTGGCTGGTTGATTCTATTTAGAACTTCTCCTTGAGGAATCCTAATGGCTTCTTCTCACATTTCCTTGCCCAGGACTAGCATCAGTGTCCATATCTAATCTGTTTCCATCAGGGGTAATCTCTATCACTGGCTTGGGAAATTCAGATATACCTGTCCCCATGAGAGGCATCTTGGACACCAAAACCAAATCAGGTCCTTATCGCTGAGGAAGAGGAGCCATTGAAACCTAGTGACAAGCTATAGCATCTTCCATGCATTTTTGTAACTTCCAAAGATTGCTACTATTTATGCTAATACAATATGCTCAATTTATTTTTAATTGATTATTATTTTATACCTCTACCTTAAAATAATTAACTTCATTTGCTTGTGTACTCTGATTTTAAAAACAAAGCAAAGAAAGATTTTAGTAAGGAAAGGAAAACTGACCACGAATCACTGGAAAGGATTTTCATATTCAGACTTCTGATTGAATGTGACGAAAGGCAAAAAAAAAAGCACTTGATAGAATCCTTTAAAAGCAAGGTCTTATTTGTTTTGTGATTTGGTGGTACAGCCTCTTTTTCCAAGGCCTGTAGCTGGGGATCAGACTGTCTGTATCTCCCAGGATCACTACAGTTTTGGGCACTGGGGTACGCATTTAAATTGTCATATTTGGTCTGCTTCACAATAACATTCTTCAGCAAGGAAAGAAAAATCGTGTGGTTGGTGTCAAACAGTAAAAGTAGATACAATTGCCAGTCAAACAAGAGAGCCTGAAGCTTTTTAACACTTAGACTTGTTTTCCTTATTTAGGGCTAAATACCAAATTCATTCTCAGTTTCCTAAGAACAAGACACAGCACTGGGGTGAATGAGAAGGCACTTAATTATGCCCAATGCTGTGTCAATCCTCTATTGAAGATGCGAGGGCTTGTTAGGAAAGGGGGGACAATCCGGAGCCGCCTGGGGGCTGTAGCCTGTGAATGGATGGCCTCTCTTTGGGGCTCTGCCTAATCAGGCAGGGCTCCAGCAGCCCTAGGCCCCCTGCCTTGTGACCCACCAGGCTGTTGTGGTAGAGGGCAGTGAGCGGTTTTGTGCTCGCTTTATTTGCTTGTTGAATGGATGGTTTCCTCATGATTTCCTTTGTTTCCATTTTATTAGTAATCTTCCCATGTAGAGAAGTTTTAGACAAGTGCACATGCTGGAAGGGGGTTATATTACAGATTTCACAGCCTCCAAAATAGTTATACTGGCATTTGACCAGTCTCTGATAGGTTTTACTTATAAAGCCTGGTTGTTTTGAACATTCTTGGATTTATCAGAGTAAGAGCATTTGCCATAATTGAGGGTTGTATAGCTTCCAGGCCTTGTGTCAGGCCCCTTAAATACAACAGCTCATGCAATACTTTAACCACTCTACAATGAGTAGTACTATCTCCCCTTAATATATGAGCAACTGAAGCTCAGAGACTGTGACTTACTCATGGTCACACAGCAGTAGCTAGTGGATCTAGAGGGAAAACCCGGCTGTAATTTGCACTGCTGCTTGTTTTCCTCACTGCCCAAGGTGGACCAGGACCTTCATTTGTGACACATTTGGATCTTTCTGAGGAAGGAAGGGGAGAGAGGAAAGAGCCCAGACTCAGAGGCTAAAGGTTTGGAAACCACAGGCTCACAGGTTCCTCTTCATGTGGTTGTGGTGGCAAACCAAACACAGGCCTCTTTTTGGTATTCTAAGCTCTTACATTATTATTCAAGCTGAGATCCTTCTTCTGTACTCCCGGAACCGAAGGGTACTAAATACATACACCATAGGTACTATATAAGTCAGGGTTCTTCAAACCAATGGGGTCTCTCCTCACCCCCATTTGTGCATTCATGTCTGTGCATGTGTGTGTGAAACGCTCTCTTGTAAGATATTGGCTCACAGATGACAGAGAATGAGAAGTCTCACCATCTGTCTCCAAGCTGGAGGCCTGGGAGCACTGGTCTAAGAGCCAGGAAGCTGATGTATGGGTTCCAGTTCAAGTCTAAAGTCCTGAGAACCAGGAGCATCAAGAGCAAAAGATGGGAGCCCCCATTCAGGCAGTCAGGCAGAATTAAGTCAACCTTCCTCCACAGTTTTGTCCTATTCAGGCCCCTGATGGATTGGAAGATGACCACTTACATTGGAGAGAACCATCTGCTTTACTCTGTCCACCAGTTCCAATGCTTATCTTCAGAAACGGCCTCACAGGATACACTCAAAAACATTTAACCAACTATCTATCTGGGTGGGCATCCCATGACACAGTCAAATTGACACATAAAAGAAACCATCACAAGCACCAAATGCATTTGAATGAATGGATGGGGGAGCAGAAAAGGAACAGGTGCCACTTCTTTTCTTTTCTTCTTTCTCCTTCCTTCCTTCCTTCCTTCCTTCCTTCCTTCCTTCCTTCCTTCCTTCCTTCCTTCTATGGATTTCTACTTTCCATACCCACTGCCTCTTTCACAGCTCTCTTACATGGGAATTTACTACTTTCCAATTACTGACCTGCCAGAGTCACCATGGTTTTAAGAAAGAAACAGAAATATTCCCTTCCCAGGTAGATAGAGCCTAACCAGCATTTCCCTCAGTGAATATTTTTAAACTAGAGAGTTGTATGGCTCATTCAGAACCATTTTACCAGAAAAGGCAGCGGCAGGGAAAATGACTTAAAAGGACATGTGAAAGATGGACTCAGCCTGTCTTCGTGGTAACAGAAATATTGCTATTATTAATATCATGCACTTAGAGAACGTTGCTTTCCAAAGGAGCTCAAAACATTGCACATATATTATCTTATTTCTCCTTGCCGTATGCAAGGGAGGTAAAAGACAGGAATAGGAAATCTTCAGGAAAAAAAAAAAAAAAAACTATTTACTGAAATCCATCCCTACCAAATCATCCCTGTCCGGTAGGGAACAAACTAATGAATCTTATTCCCAGGACCACCTGACTTTTTATTGTGCATCAGTGAATGTCAGGGGTTATAAGAACTAACCTCCAAGTGAGACACCTGCACCCGCACTTCAGGAGACAGATGGCACTCCTTGAGTCTCTGGTCTTCTCAACAGCCTTCAGGGCCCACAGCTGACCAGCAGGCTCCATGCTCCCTTGGAGTTGTACAGTCTCCTGGGCAAGAGGCTGAGTCCAGAAGCTACCATTTTGTTGGTCCCAACCTCTTGGCTTCTGGCCTTTTTCAAGAGTATTGGTGGAATTCTACAGGCAAAGCCAGGATTGTTCCATATTACACAGGAGGCTTCCCTCTGAAGGATAGGGAACACCTTTAGGAACAGGCAGTGGAAGATCCTCTGGGCTGGGTTCTCCCAGTGCCTTTGCAAAGGACAATTGCAAAGTATCATAAACCTAGGAAACTCTCTGCAAATTCAGGTCTTTATTTCATGCTTGGGCTGCAAGTGTACATGTGAATTACTGTTATGTTGCATCTGAACTAGAGTATAAAGAAGGCATCATTCCTTTCTTTATAGGCAATGATAACTTTTTGATGAAATTTGAGCCATCTGAGGACAGGTAAAACCATTGAAAGGCCTACCTACTTTGTGGTAGAGAAAGCTTTAGATGTCAGAATCGGACAGATGTAGATTTCAAATTCCAGGTCTACAATGTACTTGTGTTTATTTTCTTGGGAAGCTCTTTAATCTATCTGAAGCTGTTTCCCTATCTGTAAAATGAGAATTAGAGCCTATATCAAGGGGCGGGGTGGGAGGGAGGTTAATGAGGCTGAAATGGCACATGGCAGATTCTTTTTCATGAAGATGAGTTAGAATAAGACTGTGAAACGCACATACTGGCTCAGGCAATGTTATCTCCCTCTTTGCTTTCAGTTACAGGTCATTTCCAGAGTCTAGTGTTTCCAGGAAATGGTAAACCCTGCCTACAAGGAGGGGTAGCTGTTATATTTGGTCTATTTTTTCTTTTAGCTTATGAAATAAAAACTCTAGATAGGCTTAGTAGAGTTGCTAAAAGAACAGTGAAAGAAAACATCAAACATTCCTCTGAGTTTACCTAGCTCTGGGATTCAGCAATTCCAACCATACCAATTACAGTCTTTTCTCTCAGAGTTGACCTTTGAGGAGATTGCCTCAATTGTAAAAGGTCAACATTTCCTGGTTCTGGCACGAGCAGTTCCTGAGCAAGGTAATAGAATATAGCCAAATAACCTCATGGAGGTTCCTTTCCTCTACCATCCAGCAATGACCTGAGGTTATCCGATATCTTTGGAACGTAGTGGTTGCATAGCCCTCAGATACAAGGTGAATGCTGGAAAAAATAGCTCTTACATCATAATATAAGTAAGTTGTGTGGACTTTTTTATTAGTGATTCAAAATGTCTCTTCATAGCTAGTTAGTCATAACCCTTAAATGAATCAATTCCAAGAGTCATTCACTTCTCCACACAAAAATAAGGTTTGTTAGTTAGGGTTATTGCAGGTAGCTTTTAAAGAATTCATTCCTCCAGGTAGGAGGGCAAATGAGCAAGCACGTGCTGTATCAAGTGCCAGTTTTTCAACTTATTACCATGAAATTTCTGGATTCAGACTCCAAGAAGAGAAATGATATCCCTTGATATCACCTGTAAGGATAATAGGGACTCCTGACCTAGATTCAGTTACCTGCTGTGATGCTCTATTTGTGTGTGTGTGTGTGTGTGTGTGTGTGTGTGTGTACTAAAAGACCAATTTCTCTGCACCCAAAGGATAGAAGATAGACCAAGTTGAATGTTTTCTTCACAGGACAAGAGTTCAGAGAAATGAATGCACTAGGTAAGACTCCTGGAGATTCTGCGGGCTTGGCTTCGCATCTGCATATCTTCTTCTGTGAATCAAATCCAGTCCAAGCTTATACCCATTCCAGAGAGATGTCTCATGTGTCACCAGATAGGAAAACTGGCTTATTCTCAGGCCAGAGGCATAAAACCAGGCTGGGAACTAATTTTGAAGCACCTTTTTTCTTGAAGTTTAGATTTCCTTGTCAGGGAGAAGATTGAAATTTCCAACTCTTATGCTGTTAGTATTTGGGTTGTTTTTTAGTTCTAGTTTTCAGTTGGTAGATCTTTTGATAAAGTACTATTATTAGACTTTGTTGCTCACTTTCTCAGAATAATTCTCACAGCAGGACACTTTTGAACATGGCAGTTAGATGTTTCCATTGCTGTTGGACAATCTTCAAAGTTAAGAAACTTGGATTTTACAGAACTTGTATACAAAGGAGCTTCTCAACTGAGTCACAAAGTCTATGGATGGATGTTTATATAAGTGAGTACAAGCCATTTTGGATATGTACATTTTTTTTCTGGGGAAAGAGATGATATTCTTATCAGATTCTCCAAACAGTCAGTGACCTAGAAGATATTAAACAGCACCAATCTAAGCCTAGAGTGGTGGCATACACCTGTAATTCTAGTACTTGGGAGACAAGAGAATCACAGGTTCAAAGATAGCCTCAGCAATTTAGCAAGACCTCATTTCCAGATACAAAATAAAATAGGACTAGGAGTGTAGCCTGGAGATAGAAGGCCCCTGGGTTCCATCCCCAGTATATATAAAAAAAAAAAAAATCTAAGCTAGGCGTAGTGGCGCACGCTTGTAATCCCAATACTTGGGAGGCTGAGACTGGAGGATCCAGGTTTGCGGCCAGCCTCAGCTACTTAGTGAGGACCTCTGCAACTTAGTGAGATACTGTTTCCAAATAAAGAATAAAAAATGGGGCTGGAGGTATAGCTTGGAGGTAAAATGCCCCTGGATTCAATCCCCAGTACTGAAAAAAAAAAAAAAATCTAGAGATTTTGCTTACCTCTGGTATTTGGTAGTTGACCAGAGACTTAAGGCAGAGATTGAAGGTCAGTTGTAACTAGAAACTGAAACCAGAGAGAAGGTCTGTCAGTGGCAAAAGAAGGTGGTTCTCAAACCCTTATAATGTATAAACATTATACTAATGTGCCTGGAGCCCAGCTCAAATGAAATATATTTTGTTTTGGCTTCACAATAGACTTTATCCCTTTGCTCTATGATGAGATTCTTATGAATAAAACTAGTCCAGAGAAGCACATGACTTTGATCACACATTAAATGTAATTTCACATTCTTTTTCTGGCCAGGAAAAAGGAAAGCCTTATCAATTTTAATTGTGTTGTATACCAACAAGTTGAACTTTTACTTTCATGGTAAATAGTAATGAAAGCCAAAAAAGTAAAATCCAAATAAGGAGAACTACCACTGGAACCCAAATCATCCAACAAAAGGCTTTGGAGAAAAGAAAACAAAAGAGAAGGATTTAAATCTTTCCTAAGTAATAAACTCAGAGAGATTAGAAAATATATTTATAAAACAATATTTGAATGCTATAAAAAGAGACACTCAGAGAGTAAGAAAAATAAAAGACTTCTACTGATTAAAGCACAATTATCAAGGATTTTAAAATTAATGAAAGGGCTAAAGTCCAAAATATTTCTTAGAAAAAAAGAAGAAAAAGACAGAAATGGAAAAAAATATAAGAAAACCCAATATACGTAGGGAAAGGAAACATCCAGAGAGTGTATATCAAATTGAGAAGCTCCTTAGAAAAAAGAATTGAGAAAACAAAGGGAAATAAATAATAAATGAGAAAAGTAATTTTCCTACAGACAAAATAATGGCATCTTTCAGTTGAAAGGGAACACAAGTGCTAAGTCCAAATAATGGAAAGAAACTCTTCTATAGACATAGACTTGTGAATTCAAAATGCCAGGGATGAAGAGATGATACCTAAGTCTTTCAGAAATTATTTTTTAAACTACTTACAAGGGACAATAAATATGATTTGTGTTTTAGCTTTGCATCACAATGACAAGACACTAACGGAAAGATTTACTGTGGCTCAAGATTATAGACGTTTCAGTCCATGGTCACTTGTCTCTGTTTCTGCACCTGTGATAAGGCAAAGCATCATGGTGGAGAGGGTGGGGCAGAGCAAAGCTGCTCACCTCATGGAAGTTAGAAATGAGAAAGAGAGAGAGAGAGAGAGAGAGAGTCCATAGACAAAATATAGCCTTCGAGGGCACACCCTCAAGGATCTAGCTCCTCCAACTAAGCTCTACCTCCTAAGTTTCCACCATTTCCCAATAGCCAATGGAACTATGCCTCTATGAATGGATTAATACATTGATGAATTCAGAGCCCTCATGATCCAATAACCTTCCAAAGGCCCCACATCTGAACACTGCTGCACTGAGGGTCAAGCCTTCAACTAATGCACTTTGGGGGATATTTCAGATTCAAACTTGATACTTGGCATCAACTTTCTGAAAAAGCAACATTGGATGCTAGAGGACAATGAAACAAGAAAAGTCAAAGTTTTGAGAGAAAATGATGCTCAACCTAAAGTTTTATGCCCATTCAAGCAGAACGTCAGGATAGCAATCTTTTTTTTTTTTTTTTTTTTTTTTTTGCGGTACTAGGAATTGAACTCAGGGGCATTCTACCTCCAAGCTACACCCCCAGCCCTATTTTTTATTCTTTATTTCGAAACTGGGTCTCACTAAGTTGTGGAGGGCCTCACTAGGTAGCTGAGGCTGGCCGCGAACCCAGATCCTCCGGTCTCAGCCTCCCGAATGCTGGGATTACAGATAACAATCTTTTAAGATGGCAAAGGTCCATCTCATTATTGGTAAGTTTGAAGTATCATGTTGAAAAAAAGAAGAAAAAGGTTAGTTATGCAGCAATAAGAGAGTTGCCACAGTTAGGACACAGCTTGGACTGGTGGGATGCTAGTCCTATCCCCACGGAAGGCTGAACCTTGAGGCTGCTGGCCCTGGGGCACAGACTCTCAACATCACCACCTAGTGTGAACTCTCTGTGATCCCCACCTTTTGGTGTCATTAGTTCTCAACTCAAAGTCCTGAGCAGAGAAATATGATGGGTAAATCCTAGGTTACTTGCTCATGACCTAGATGCAAAAGTGATTGGGAAAGTGGATTGAAGGTATTTTGGACTTTCAGTAGAGAAGCTTGGATTTTAACTCTAAAGCATTCCATCCGTGGAAAAGTTCCCACACACTGAAAGAGAGTTTCATTCAGAGTAGAAAATCGTGCAAATGTCTTCACAACATAGCTTGGACATACTTGGTGATATCTTAATTACAAAAAATTTAAACTCAAATTAAAATATTAGAAACTCAGCTAAGGATGGTGGTATATGCCTGCAATCTGAGTACTTAGGAGGCTGAGACAGAAGGCTCAAAGGTTCAAGACTAGCCTCAGCAATTTAGTGAAAACTTTAGCAACTTAGACCTTTTCAAAATAAGAAACAAAATGGGGGTAGAGTATAGTTTTATGGTAGAATGCCCCTGGTTTCAACCCACAGTACCAAAAATAAATAAATAAATAAATAAATTAATTAAAATAGAAACTGAGAAAAAATACAAACAAAAGAGAAGGAGCATAATGGTCTAATGATGAAGGAAAGTAGAGTATTACTTGATTTTATGGTATTGATTAAGTAAAAGTGAAGAAATGCTTTTAGCTTTGCTATTCAAAACCTTCCTACCAGTGACTCAGGGATCATAATATGAGACCTACAAAGAGAAAATGTAGCTGGGCATAGTGGTGCAGGCCTGTGATCCCAGTACTTGGGAAGCTGAGACAGAAGGCTCACAGGTTCAAGGCCAGCCTCAGCAACTTAATGAGATCCTCAGCAACTTAGTGAGACCCTTTTTCAAAATAAAAAAATAAAAAGGGCTGGGAGTGTAGTTTAGAAGTAGAATGCCATTGTCAATTGTGCACCATATGATCCAGCAATACCACTTCTGGGTATCTATCCAAAAGAATGGAAACCAAACTATCAGACCGATGCATGTATATCTATGTTTATAGCTGCACAATTCACAATTGCCAAACTATGGAACCAGCCAAGATGTCCATCGACAGATTAATGGATTACAAAACTATGGAATATGTACACAATGGAATTTTACTCAGCCATAAAGAAGAACAAAATCATGTCGTTTGCAGGGAAATGGATGGAACTGGAAAACATGCTGTGAGACGAGTCAGTCACAAAAAGTAAAAAATTGTATGCTCTCCCTAATATGTGGAAGCTAGGGAGAAAGTGGACATAAGAGAGACTCTAGACAAAGAAGGAGAAACCTTAGATGGGAAAAGAAAGTGACTTAACTGAAGGTGATGGGGGAGGAGAGAAACACCCTAATGCCCATGATATACATTCACAAACTCTATCACTAAACTGAACTTGATAAGGAGAGAGGGGGAAGGCGTAGGGTGGGAACTGGGGAAGGATTAAATGAGAGATGTGTGCATGTATGCCTTTACCAGGCTGTACCTAACAAAGATGTATAATTTAAATGCACCAATAAAAAAAAAATGAAAACAAAACCAAAAAAAACACATAGACCAATGGAACAGAATAGAAGGCTCAGAAACAAAGCCCTGTATCTATAGCCAGATGATCTTTGATAAAGCTGTCAAAGACATACACTGGAGAAAGGACAGCCTTTTCAACAAATGCTGTTGGGAAAGCTGGTTATCTATATGTAGAAAAAATGGAACTACACCCTAACCTCTCACCATGCACAAAAGTCAACTGAAGATGGTTCAAAGACCTAGAATTCAGACCAGAAACTTTGAAAAGTTTACTGCTAGTAAAGGATATAGGACCAACACTCCAACATATAGTTTCAGGCAGAAACTTCTTCAATAAGATCCTGAAAGCTCAGGAATTTAAAACAAGAGTTAATGAACGGGATACCTTAAATTAAAACGCTTCTGCACAGCAAAGGAAATTGTCAAGATTCTACAGAGAGACCCTACAGAATAGGGGAAGATCTTCACCACCTGCCTGTCTGACAAAGATCTAATAACTGGAATATATAAAGAGCATAAAAAGCTTAAAACTTAAAAAGAGACACAATTTAAAAATGGACAACCAAATGAATAGACACTTTTCAAAAGAAGAAATACAAATGGCTAACAAATATATGAAAAGATGTTCATCACCTTTAGCAATCAGGGAAATGCAAATCAAAACTACACTGAGATTCCATCTCACTTCAGTTAAGATGGCAATCATCAAGAACACAAATAATAATAAATGCTAGCAAGGATGTGGGTAAATAGGAACCCTGTTACACTGTTGATGGGACTCCAAACTAGTACAGCTGTTTTGGAAATCAGTATGTAGATTTCTCAGAAGATTGGGAAAGAAACTACCTTATGACCCAGTGATAGCATTCCTGGTCATCTTCCCAAAGGAAATGGAATAAAAATATTATAATCATATTTGTATATTCATATCTATAGCAGTACAATTTACAACAGACAAACTATTGAATCAGCCTAGATATCTATTAACGAATGAATGGTTCACAGAACTTTGGTATACACACAGAAAAGACTTTTACTCAGTCATAAAGAAGAACAAAATTACACCATTTGTAGGAAAATGGATGGAACTTGAGAATATTATACTGAGTATACCCAGTCCCAAAGAAAAAGTAGATATATGTTCTCTCTTATATGTGGAAGTTAGAGAGATATTTAGAAATAAAGGCAACACTAGATAGATGAGTAGAGAATCCAGGGGAGTGACTGAGGGCAATTAGGGAAGAGGGGAAGATGAAGTCATGAAGAATGCAATAGTAGAAATAATGCCATGAACGCTTACAAAATCGCCAATTCCAGTCTCAAAGACTTGAGGGATGAGAGTGAGGGGGGAGTCCGGTGGGGAGGGCAACAAGAGTTGTGTGCATGTATTTTTCTAACACTCTGTATCCCAATATGATGTCAAATTACAATGCATCCAAGAAAAAAAAGAAGAAGTAAATTAAAAATATTTTCAATGGAAAAATAACAAAAATGGCATTTCTTTTGTTTCATGAAGAGATTTGTGAGAAAATACATTTGTAATATTTAAACATACTATAAACCATATAAACATACTATAAATTGTTTAAAAAATAATTTGCAATATATATTTTTCATGTACATAGTTAAATAATGATTTATTTTAATTTTTGCTAAAAATTATTCCATTAAAGATATTTTTTAAAACATTTTAAATGTGTAATACATGTGAACTCAATATAAAATAAAATGTGAGTTTTCAGATTCCTTTTGGCGAGTTTAGGTTTGCATGAAGTTTTTTTGTTTGCTTTTGTTTTGTATTTCAGTGTTGTTATCTCCTAAATTACAATTTTAGAAGATATCAGCAAAGATCCAAAATGGAAAACTGTATTCTCATGCTAAGCACCTTACTTTGACAGAAGTTGTTGAGTTCCATAATTAATTCTTGTCTGCAGATCAATGGATTACATAAATGGCAGATCAACTTTGACAAGATGGAACAAATACAATCATTAGTACAATCTGAACAGTGCATAAACAACTGGCTGTGAATTTAGGTCGGCTTTTCTGACTTAAAACACTTTTCCTCTGCACTATTTCATACTTGACTAGTCCCTATTGTGTGCTTGACATGTTTGGTAATTACTTGTAGGAAATTTGGAATCTTCATTTAAATATATATGTGTGTGTGTGTGTGTGTGTGTGTGTGTGTGTGTGTGTGTGTGTGTATACACATATACATACTTAAGAGATATAAACCTGCAGATTATAGATGGCACATTTTGCCCAAGATTTAACACAGTGCAGGAAACAGTGTAACTCTTCTAAAAATGTTTAATAGTAGCCGGGCGTGGTGGCACACACTTGTAATCCCAGCATTTGGGAGGCTGAGACAGGAGGATCCGGGTCCATGGCCAGCCTCAGCTACTTAGTGAGGCCCTCCGCAACTTAGTGAGACCCTGTTTCAAAATAAAGAATAAAAAATAGGGCTGGGGGTATACCTCAGAGGTAGAATGCCTCTG
>PVLC010039305.1:0-14345 GCA_004027655.1 Graphiurus murinus
AAAAAATAAATAAAACCTTAAAAGAGACCATGACTAAATTATCCATAGAGACTGGCGTAACAGACTGGATAGCCCTCCTGCCCATGGCCCTCCTTAGGGCTCAAAATACTCCTAACTGCCTAGGACTGATTCTTTTTAAAATCTTGTTCGGGGGACCTCCTCCCCTAACCATGCACAACGTGGTAATCTCCCCTAAAGATGTGCTCCCTTCCTCTGTACTTTCCAAACTAAAAGCTCTCAAGTTAATCCAACAGGACATCTGGAAACCGCTGGCCGTGGCTTACCAGCCAAGTACTATCCGAGTACCACACCAGTTCCAGGTGGGAGACACAACCTATGTGAGACGACACCAAACCGACAACCTTAAAGCCAGGTAGAAGGGACCCTTTGTCGTGCTCCTGACTACTCCCACAACTGTCAAGATGGATAAAATCAACACTTGGATTCATGCCTCGAATGTCAAGCCAGCGCCCCCTAATAAAAGCCCTCAACAATGGACTATAGATAAGACTGATAACCCTTCTTCTGACTTCTGTGTCATGGTTCAGGTGGTACCTCAAATAACTTATCATAAGTCCTCTGAGTTTGAACAGGAGTTCAAATATAAGCCCCAGAGGTATCGCCGGGAGCCGGTTTCCCTCCCCCTCGCGGTCCTCCTTGGTTTAAAGGTAACAACTGGGGTTGGTACTAAAACAGCCGCACTGGTTCTCAGACAACAGTACCAACAATTACTGACTAAAAAAAACAACTATGTCTTAAGGGATCCATGATTGGACCCCTCAAACATTCCCAAAAAGAAAAAGGGGAGAATGTAGTAAAAAAATTTTAAATGGACCAGACCTACACTCCCGGAAGTCTGCTCCCTCCCCCTAAGCCTCTGAACCTGCTGTTCTTGCAAGATATGCTTAATAAATAGATTTGTGTCAAAACTAACCTTGATTCTTTTGGCTGTATCCTGTTCTGTTCCTGAAATTAGTTAATTTACTGTGAGAAGCACTGTCTGCAGTTTCTGTCCATAAAACCCCTTCCCTCCCCTTGTCCGAGGCCCATTTTCTTCTGCTCCTACATGAGAGAGGATTTTGGGTCCCAGTACTGGAATAAAAGTACCTCCTGCATTTGCATCAAGAAGCCGGCTTCGTGACTGATTGGTGTTGCGCCATTTCAGTGGCCTGAGGAAGAAAGTCAGGCCTTTCACTGTCATGATATCTCTGGGATTACTTGTGTGTTTGCATTGGGGGATTGAAACCAGTGGTATTCTACTTCCAAGCTACACCTCAAATATTTCTGAAATAAGGTTTCACTAGGTTGCTGAGAGTCTCCCTAAGTTTCTGAGGCTGATCTCAGAACCACAAATTGGCTTGCTTTAGCCAGCCAAGTACTGGGATTAGACACATGCCTTGCCACTCCCAACTGTTTCTGAAACTTAGAATGTCCTTTTTTAAAAAATTTCACATCCTTTTTTGATTTGCCTCCTCTGTGACTTACATTAGCAATATACCTGGATCCTAACTTTTAATTGGCCCAGGCACTATCCTTGCAAGGAGATAAAAAGCATCCCATGAACAGCACATTGTAAACATCCAGGACTAATTCCGCTCAGGGTATCAAGGTATACAATTTTATACCCATTGTACACACAAAAGAATTCATGAGTAAAGTAGAAATATCAAGTATGTATCATATGTGGACAAATAATTTTATAAACCATGGTACAAATTTACATAGCATATGAAGATTAAAATAGCAACGGGTTTTTTCAAAGTTTGCACTAGAAATGTAGCTTTAAAAATTTTGGAGGAACTGGTATCTTGAGGTTTTCTGCTCTAATCTCAAAAATAAGAGTAATACTTTCTGAGACTAGCCTTCTAGGCATCATTATTCAATCCATAAAATCACTACTTTTTCTATTTCTTCTTTGCCACTTGTTTTTCTAATTCTGTGGATGAATGTTATACAAATAACATTGTAATTGTTTATTATAGAGGGAGATACACTATTGTTTTAATCAAATGTTTTCCTCTTCATACTTGTTGCTCTGGTCTTCTCTATGTTTGGATATCTTGGAGGATGTAATGGCCTTTAGTGTTCTCTGTTAATTATGCAGAATGAAGAACAATTTCACAAATTTATGATACTGTGGGTATCTAGTATTCAATTTAAGAAGTTCTGATCTGAACTATAATAGTCATTTATGCATTGAACTCCAACTTCTCTTCAGGATTACATGGAGACACAGGGATGGGAGTTTCTCTCTGATGTTGTGGTGTGAATTTCTGTTGTTTATAGTCACATTTTTTAAGTATTCTAGTATTCAGACTAGCTTCTATTAATCTTCTTTGGAAGGTTAGAATTACTGAACTTGTGGTTTCTTAGGCTATATGAAGCGATATCATAATATTGGGACTCTATGCTAAGCACCCTATCTTTTGTGCCTGAGATCGTGACATTGTGTCCATAGAATTATGCATTTTCCCTGATCCTCTGCTAACCCAGAACTCTCAAGGCTCACTACTCTTCATTCTCATTCTGAGATGGATCCCTTTTGTCCACATCCAAGTGTGTTTCTCATATGACCTTCCACTCTGACTTATTTTATTTGGGGGGAATATTTAGACAGAAAATATTTACCTTACTTATAGAAAACTTGACTTCTCACATTATTGGCTACTACTGTAGAAACTATTTAAAAGAATATGAACAGAATAATGTCCATGTTCTAGTGTGTCAAAGTTCAAGTTGTGACATATGCTTGTTGGAGGAGGAAAAAGGTTTCTTAAAGTATATATTCCTTAATTGACACCACCTAAATATCTTGCTACTGACTTAAAAATTGGGAAATGTTAGCCAGGTCATTTTGTCTCTAATTGCACATATACAGGCCACAGAAGCTTGTTTTATTAGTGATGTTAAAAATGTAGTGTGGAAAATGAATCCCATGTTTATGCCGCTTGTGGATTTTGATTCTGTGGATGCTGGTGGAGGTGGTGGGCAGTTCCATGACTGAACACTTTGTAGACATTATACCTGCTGGACACAAAGCTGGTCCTGTCCAGCAGAGAGGGGTGGCTGTCTACAGAAGACTGTGTGGGTGAGTGAGCAGTCCTCTTGCTGTGGCATGTTTGTTTATCCACTATATGTGCAGGATCATCAGAGCTGCCAGTGCACACCTTTTAGATCCCTACATGGAGGGTTGGGGGCATGCTGTATTGTCTTTATTCTTTTGTTTTTCTATGAAGAATTTCTCTACCTTTGCAGTGCATAACATTCATCACCCACTTGATTTCACCTGCTCTTAGAAATTTGATATATCAAGTACTATGTGTGTGTATGTCACTATCATGATGAACTATTTTATGCTGTGAGACAATAATGCACCAAAATATTAAAAAAAATAAATAAAAGTTACTATTAAAAAATTAATACAGGACCATTCATCTTCATATATGTTTAAGAAAAGATAATCCATCAACAAAATACTTAATATCTAACAGTATATGAGTAAGATTATAGAAAGGAAAGTATTTTATTAACACTGGGATTTCTGATGCTTGAGGATACAGATATCGTTTGAAAACAATTTAATTGTTTGCATAAAATCGTTTCCTTAATGCAAAAATATTATTAATCTATCCTTTTATGGATATTTCTCATTTGTTGTTTCTAATGTGCAAAAATAAAAACTCTTTAGTATTTCCCTGCAAACAGACTTCCAGATATTGTCTTAATTCATGGGTTTTTGGAATGTGTGAGGTACAGGCACAACTTTTTGAAGTAGTTGCTACACTAAACGACGACTTTCATGGTGGGATGCAGTCCTGGGGAAGCAGATAGGTGAGAAGAGTCCTGCTAGCTTGTGTGCCAGACACAAACACACCTGTGTAAAGAATGGTAGATGGATGTTCTATTTTACTCTGACGTAAAAGTTTTTGGTTCATGTCTGTTTTGGTTGTTTTTTTTTTGTTTTGTTTTTTTTTTGTTTTTGTTATTTTTGCGGTACTGGGGATTGAACTCAGGGGCATTCTACCTCCGAGCTATACCCCCAGCCCTATTTTTTATTCTTTTTTGAAACCGAGTCTCACTAAGTTGCAGAGTGCCTCACTCGGTAGCTGAGGCTGGCCGCGAACCCAGATCCTCTGGTTTCAGCCTCCCGAATGCTGGGATTACGAGCGTGAGCCACCACGCCCGGCTTGTTTTGGTTGTTTTAGCAGCATAATAGTTTTAAATGTTTCGTACAAATTTTAAGTATATAAATCTTTAAAATCATTTTAAATAATTGATATACTTTTATTTTGGCATTATAATAATGCTCTGTGTTCAAATTGATACAAACATACATACACTCTGTACTTGGTGTGGTTCTCTCCTGATCTTCACCCCACTCTTGGAACATATTAGTAAGATTAGTAATAATGTCTGCATATATAAACATGACATTATTCTAACTCTTTCCTTCATTAAGACTCCTTTATTTATATTTACAGAAAGTTGCTGAGATATTAACGGTAAGGCACGCTTTGCTATACCTTACCTCTTTGTACTATGCCAATATCTCTATAGATTTAACGTGACTAAAAACATTTTTTCCGAGTAAAATCTATTAAATAGGATACATAATTTCCTCGTATTTTCCCAAGTATTTCAGTTTCAGGATCCCACTTAAGGAACCACATTACATTCACTTTCAGGTGTACTATATATTCATTGCTGCATAAGAAATTTCACAAAGCTTAGTTGTCCAAGGCATAACACATGAACTTAACAGTTTCTTGTTTCTGTTTCTTTGGATTGAACTCAGGGGCATTCCAATCTGAGATATTCTCCCAGCTCTATTTTATCTTCTTTTACTTTGATACAAGATCTCACTAAGTCACAGGGTCACACTAACTTGTTGAGGTTGGTCATGAACCTGAGATACTCCTGTCCCAGCTTCCCAGGATCTAGGATTATTAGCCTGTGATATCACACTTGCCATACTTACAGTTTTTCTGGTCAGGAATCAACATGTAGATGATGACTGAGGAAGAAGTCTCAATAATAGATTAAGATGGGGCATGATGCCCTTGCAAGCTCCTGTGTTTCCAGTAAGGGTGCAATTTTCTTCTACTGATGAGATGATATCATCGGTGAATTATTCCAAATCTTTAAAGAATCAATAGCAATTCATTACATGTCTTCATACTACAACAAAACAGCAACTTTCCCTCAACAATAGTGGAGAGGAGATCACTTTATTCTGTGAAGCCAGTTTATACAGAGACCACAACAAAAAATATACTGCTTTTGAACAGAAGCAGAATAGACCAATATGTCGTATGAATATTGAGATAAAGTTTATCAGGGAATAACTAGCAATGTAGTAAAAATAATTACATGCTATTACCAATGGTATTTATCTCAGGAGTTCAAGAGTGTTCAACATTCAAGAACATATAGGGTAAGGAATATTTTAATACAATGAAATACAAAAGACAGAAGATTATACAGTACTTAGCAAATTCAAAACCCATTCATGAGAAAAAAAGTGCAGCAGAAAAAGCATAAAGAAAATTATCTTGATCAAGAGGATAACCAGACTAGCCATGGTGTTGATGCCCATAACCTCAGTGTACGTGAGGCTGAGACAGGAGGATCAGAGGTTTTTGGCCAGTCTCATAAAATCAATGAGAGTCTCAGAAATGTAATGAGATTCTGTTTCAAAATTTAAAAAGGCCTGGGTATCTAACTCAGAGGGTTCAATTCCCAGTACCTCCTCCTCCCAAAAAGTTGGAGGATCTATGGGAATTCAAGCTTTCCTGTAAGGCTTGTTCATGTCCCCATTTTGGAAATGAAAGATGCATGCCGATTGTTATCACTTTGGCCATAAGTAAGGTCCTAACAATTAGCCGATAAAAATAAACGTCATGAAAAATAAATGTCATACAAATTAGAAATCATGTTAAAACAACTCTGTTTTTAAATCATTTTGTTTTTTGTATGTAAAGAAATCATTATTTTAATAGCATAAATGGAGTCAAAGACCACTAAAGTTATGGTAAAATTTAGTTCGGTCTATAAGAATTAATATAATTTCTAGGTATCATTTTATATTTCTCTCTTTTTTGTGTGTGAGACTAAGGTTTGAACCAGAGGTATTTTAGCTTTGAGCTACATCCCTAGCCCTTTTTTATTCTTTATTTGTAAACAGGGTCCCAGTAGGTTGAAGAGAGCCTAACACTGCTGAGGTTGTCTTCGAACCTGTGATCCTTCTGTCTCTACCTCCCAAGTAGAGGAATTAAAGAGTGCACTACCATGCATAACACCATTTGTTAATTTCTAAGATGCAATTGAAAAAGAACTCCACTTAATAGCCAATGTGTTGGCACATGCCTGTAATTCCAGTGAGTAAGCACCTGAGACAGATGGTAAGCAGGCATGAGGCCAGTCTCAGCAACTTAGAACACCTGTTAGCATCTTAGCAAAACTCTGTTTTAGAGTTATAAACAAATAATGCAGGGCTACAGCTCAGAGTCGGAATGGACCTTGGTTTATTACACAGTAGCAATTGAGAGAGAGAGAGACAGAGAGACAGAGAGAGACAGAGAGAGAGACAGAGAGAGACAGAGAGAGACAGAGAAGAGAAGAGAGAAAGAAGAAAGTATTTCACTTAAAGAAGCATCAAAAATATTTCCTGTCAATCTTTCTGCCGAGCCTTCTGAATAACTACCAAATTATACACTGGAGAAAAGAAATAACTCTTCAACAAATATGGATGAAGTTAGTGAATCAAAAAATAAAATGAAATCAAATTAAAATGCTGCCATGTTTTTTGCAGGGAAATGGATGGAATTGGAAAACATTATGTTAAGTGAGATTAGTCAGTCACAAAAAGTAAAAAAATTGTATGCTCTTCCTAATATTTGGAAGCTGGGAGAAAATGGGACATAAGAGGGACTCCAGAGGAAGAAGGAGAAACCTTAGGTGAGCAAAGAATTTGAGTTAACAGAAGGTGATGGGGGGAGGGAGGCACCCTAATGCATATGATGTACTTTCATGAACATATGTATGTATGCCTTTATCAGCTTGTACCTAACAAAGATGTACAATTACCGTGCACCAATTTTTTTAAAAAAAGAAAGAAATGAGGCAAAAATAATTATCGTTCTTATAACTAACAATGTCTGCCACATTTACACTCAACTTTTATTGAGTCATTAGCACACACCTAGCATTCCCTCTGTTAGGCACTTTCCCTTGTATTACACCATTTACCTAATTAAAGTGTAATAAAATTAGGATGATCAATAAATTAGTTTCAAAGGGTTAAATGAGACCTGTATGCATGTATGTCTCTACAAGTTTGTACCTCACAACAATGTGTGAATACAATGCACCAACAAAAAAATAAATTGCACACAAAAAAAATGCTAACATGCCGCAATGGAAACAATCACATTTCTGAAGAGCAAGATAGCAGCATGGGTATTAGCCAGGTATTCCACTAATATAAGAACTCAAAAAAACTTAATATCCTCCAAAATGAAAGAATTCAATCAAAAAGAAACTATTGAACTGATAGCTACTTCTCAAAAGAACAAATGCAAATGGCCAATAAACGCATAAAAAATGTTCAGCTACATTAGAAATCAGGGGAATTGTTATTCAGAACTACACTAGGATTCCACCTCATTTTGGAGAGAATGGAAATTATCAAGAACAGAAACAATAACAGATGCCATTGAAGATATGGGGGAAGCAACACTATTGGTGTTCACTATTGTTTAGTGTGTAAATTAGTGCAGCTTGCATTGAGTGTAGTTTAGAGGTTTGACAGAAGACTAGGAAAGGAAGCAACATGTACCCTAGCTATACCAGTCTTCAGCAACTTTCAGGAAAGTTTAACATTAGAATAGTATAGTGACACATGCATATTCATGCTTATAGCAACAAGGTTCACAGTAGCCACATATGAAACCAAAACAGATGGCCATGAACAGATGAGGTGATAAATAATATGTGGTATTACACACAATGAGGTTTCACTCCAAAGAGAACTAAAGCATGTCATTTGCAGGAAAATGAATAGAAATAGAGGACATAATCCTAGGTGAAACCAGACAGTTTCATAGACTCTGGGGTCATATGCTTTCTCTCATATGTGCAAGATAAAAGAGAAAATAGGGAAGAAAAGTGAACTTTTTTACAATAAGAACTGAGACCAGCAGAATATGGAAGGGTATAGGATGGAGAACTGGAATGGAAAAAGATGCTTAGGCGAGGAAATGGATCAAGTAATAGTATGCTCATATGTGAGGGTGTCAATAATGAATTTAACATACTGTGCACAGTGGGAGAAGATGGGAGATGAGGTTACCACAGAACCACACAAAAGGTGTTGTGAACATACATGATTAGAATACTTTGAACCTCACTATGATATACAATCATACTTCATGAGTAAAATTCTAAAACAAAGAAAAGAAAACTCAGTTGGAGAAGGCAAAATACTGTGTAATTCCACTTCTGTGACCAAAGGCAAAATTATAGAGATTAGTGATTAATAGCAATTCAGAACGGAGGAATGATACTTAGATGAAGTGAGAGGAATTCATTAGGAAAGAGAAATGATTCTCTATGATAGTGTAGTGTCAGACATAATACTGTTTCAAACCTCCAACACATTTTGCTTGGCATGGAGGCACATGCCTGTAGTCTTGCTTATTTGGGAAACTGAGTAAGGAAGATCACAAGATCAAGGTCGGCCTGGGCAACTGAGGGACAACCTGTCTCTAAATTCATGTTATAAAAAAGAAGCTGGGAGAAAAGTTAATAAGCTGGGGACGTAAGTCAGTGTAGCAATGCTTGCCTACCATGTGTGAACCTTTTGTTTCACTTCTTAGTGCTGCAAGAAACAAAATAAAGAAAAAAATACGACAGCAGAATTTTATTAAAAAATTATTTATATGTATAAACCAAACAGCTTAATTCTTAGGCTTTGGCATTCTAATGAGAAATGCTTGCTGAATAATGTATTTAGAAGCGTATGAAATAACTTTATTTAAGTTAGTGAAGAAAAATGGCCTAAAGTACATAGGAGATAAAGGGAGAGTCAAATTATGTGTCTCTTTCTTTGAAAAGTTGTTTCTTTGGAAGCACTGGGTGGGCTGAAATGAAGCAGAAACTGGTATTCAGTAAATAGTAGAGTGATATTACAATGGCTTTCTGTGCCTTTTGATTTGCTAATAAGTAAGAGAATTAAACTATTTGTGTATAAACAAAATGCATACTCCAAATAATTCTTTTTTGGAATCAGTAGAAGAAAAGAATTTAATCTTCACAAGATTGTTCCAAAAGCTGAAGATAGAGTTATCTTTGGAAATCTGAAATTTCCATTAGTAGAACATTTATTCCGAATGCAGAGATACTGATTTTTATTCCTTATTACTGAAATTTTTCAATATTGGCTTCTACAGAGCTAAAGTCACTCCTCTCAGCAAGTTTATAGTGTGAGCCTGAAGATACATTCCATGACAATATGTGAAAGTAAAGTCCCCTGAGTATGTGAGAGAATGATATCAGCCTCTGAAGAAGTGGTTTTGTATAGAAAACCAGGGATTGGATAATGGGAAGGAAAATGGGGATGAAGAAAGAGGAGGAGAGGCCTGGAGCTAGATGGTGTCTTCCTAGAGCAGGTGAGTCTGTGTTTGGAGTGTTGTATACAAGAAAAGGTACTTTAGTGTTCTTTCACTATATACAATCCAGTTATACCACTTTGGGAATCTTCCCAAAGAAATTAAAATGAGAGTACTATAGGAATACATGCAGCAAAATTGACAGTAGACAAACTATGTGACCGACCTTTCAAAAAATCTGGAAATAGCCTCTGATCTAATTTCCAGATCTTTCATCTATTGAAGAAAGCATTACACAATTATCACATACACACACACACACACACACACACACACACACACACACAGTGGAGTTTTATTCTGCCATAAAATAAAAATCACAATTATATCATTTGCAGGACAATGGATGGAACTCAAGATTATTATACTAAATAATATTAGCCAGTCACCATAAGTGAAGGGCCATATATTTCCACTCATAATTAGAAGCTAGAGAGACACTGGGGAACAAAGAGGACTTCAGATAAATGAGGAGAGATACTAGTGGAATGGGGGAGGGAGTCTTGTAGGGAAGTAAGGAGCACAAAGTGGACATCTGATGATGGAATCTACTCAAAAATCCTGTGTTCATATATGACGTCATCTATAGGGAGGGGCCTGGAGGGAAATACACAATGCATTAAGTGTGCTTGTGTGCTTCTGTCACTCTGAACCTAACTTTGGGAGATCATCAGCAACGTGGGAGAATATCAACAACTTATCTTGATCTTATTTCAAAGTAAAAATAAAAGTATAAACAATAAATTATAAAAAATTAATTAAAAGATATATTGTATTTCTGTAGGGTAGGTACCCAGGAGTAGTATATGTGAGTCATATGGTAGGTTCATTTTTGTTTGTCTGAGGATATTCCACACTCAGACTGTTTCCCAAAATGATTCAACAAATTTGCAATCCAACCAACAGTGTGTCAGAGTTCCTTCTTCTTCACATCCTCATCTGCACTTATTATTGTGTTTTTATTTATTTACTTATTTATTTTTAATTAATTAATTCAATTATTTATTTATTTATTTATTCATTTGGGGGGGACTGGGAATTGAAAACAGGGGCATTCTGCCTCTGAGCTACAACCCAATATTTTATTTTTATTTTGAAACATGGTCTCACTAAGTTGCAGAGGGCCTCACTAAGTAGTAGAGGCTGGTTGAGAACCTGGATCCTCCTGTCTCCGCCTCCCAAGTACTGGGATTACAAGCATGCGCCACCACGCCCAGCTTATTATTGTGTTTTTAATGATTGCCATTCTAATTGGGGTTAGGAGGGATCTTTATCAAGATTTCTGATTACAATGCACCAGTAAAAAAGAAACCAGAAATAAAAAATAAATTATAAATTTTTGGTTTGATATACCTGGCAAACATGAAGGGACCTAGAGCAAGACAACCTTCATAGAGAAACAGTGATTGATGGAACCAACTGGGGCCCTGTCATCAAGCCCTGTGCACTCTCCTTTTCCATGACTTATCTTTCCTCCTTTGGCAAGTCTTGGCTAGTGTGAGGCTTCCCTCTTTTGGGTGGAGGCTTATTTATTTGGGATGTTCATAAGGATTCTATCATTAAGTTAAAAGGTGGAGTTTCTATATATTATCTTTTGGTTAAGTACTAAGTTTATTTGGGCCGGTAAAGGGAATAAAGATTATTGTTAACTTTCTTTGCATCTTTGTGGCACCAGAGGTTAGAATTTAATTCATCATGTTAAAAACACTCTCTACAGTAACACTGGGCAGAATTGACTTCAAACCAGAGAAAGTAAGCATCCTCCATCTTTCCTAGGAATAGCTTTCTAGGTGCTCTCTCAGTCATCCTGCTCACTGGGCAGGGATTCCCCATCCACTATTTAATATAATTCTCCTACTGTTTATATCTTATAGTGTTTTCTGGGGAATTTTCTTATGGTTCTGATCACCTACTTTGATATTTTTTATCCACTCAAATTTCTTGTTTTTTAATGACAATATTAAATTGAAATTAAAGGGTTAACAGGTAAAATACTTTTCATTCTCTTTTTTTTTCTATTCACCTCATAATTGAATCTGTTGAATATCTTACTACTTTAAGATAGTTTTTGTTATCCTTATAGAAAACAAAAATTAGAATTTTTGTTGAAAGTTTGGACACTTACTTTATACTGTTCTTGTGAAATGTAAACAACCTAAGAGTTAACTTATGATTTTTATGAGAAAGAGAAGAGGGAAAAAAAAGTCTATAGATTCTTCTGAAAAACCATGCTGCTATGGGAAATACTTTACCAGAACATTCTATCAACAGCCCTTATAAGAATGCAAAGAATAATTTCAAAATTTAGCCACAAAACAGATAACATTAATATGTTCCAGGTTGTCCTAAGATTTTGATTCAGCTGTCTTTTTTAGGAACTGTTTCGTTTATATTACTCTGATATTTTTTACTAAAATAACAATAACAATACCTTCAGAATTATTAGCATTTTTCTTAATTTGTTATGCAGATAGGGCAATATTTAATCTGTTACATGTTTAGAAAAATAGTATAAATTTCACCTAGAAACCATTATGCCAGTAAAAGCACAATATATTTTCCATTACTCCTGTGTATCAAGGACAGTAATTTGACATTAGTGTTTTTCTTTAACAAGGAAATATCTTAAGGTTTTTACCATGTTTATAGAATACCTCAGTTTTCTCATTAATATAAGCATGATAATTATTAGATAAAAATTTACTAGAAATCAATGTAATCTACATTTATAACTTGCAAGTAAGATGTTCATGTCAATTGAAGTATTTTAGTTAAAGTGCATGAAGTAATAATAGACAAAATATCTATGTGTCATTTCAGAAGTAGAATTTTATTTAAAAATATACACTTCCAAATTTGTAGCGTTTTAGAGATTGGTTTCAAAATTTATTTTTAGGAATGAACAATGGAGAAAGGAACCAAGAATTAGGGGACAGGCTAAAAAAGTTACAAGGCTGGTAATGATTTTGTGAAGGTGATTAAGAAGAGAAAGGTTTTTTTCCTTTGAATAGAGAGGATTATATAAGAAACAATGTCGAGGAGGGACAAGATGGCGTCTGAGTGAAATACCTCTCCCCAGACGCTGTTCTTTCAAATCAAATTTGCCCCAAAACTAGCTTCTTTACAGAAGGAAAAAAGCAACAAAAAGGGGCGAAAGCTGAACCATAACGGAAGAAAACTCAGATAGCCGGTCGGGGGAACAAAGGAGTCCTCCAAACAACACCTCGGAGGGACAGCAGGCAAGTGCGGGCCGGCTGCGGCCCGCAGGCTCTGCAGAGCAGCAACTGGGAACTGCGGAGGTGAGCCGGGGCTCACTGGCGGAGAGGAGACCCGGGGCTGTGGAGGTGAGTCTGATTCCGAGAACTAGGCACTCTGGCGGACCCAGGGACCGCGGAGAGTTGGTCTGGAAACAAGGGAGTACTCCAGGCAGCACCTCTGCCGGTCTTCAGGCGCGGCGCAGACTGCTAACATCGGGCCGAGGGCTGCGGGCTCCCGGAATTGGGACCCGGGACTACAGAGGTGAGCCCAGTTCCGAGGGCTGGGCACCGCAGCGGACCCGGGGACCGGGCGTGGCATGGGTACCTCCAGACCCCCACGCTCCACTCAGGCGGGGCATTCTACCACCGGACACAGCGACGGGAGCGTGTGGTGCGATCAGCCTAAACTCCAGCGGGACATATCCGGGGCTCCACAACAGAGCCTAGGGGACCAACTGCACAGCAAGGCTGGAACCAGGAGGCAGCAAGCTTGACAGATAGAAAGAGGAGTGGAACCACGCAGAGCTCAGGAAAAACAAAGGAGAGGGCACTGCACACCGCGAACCTGCGCACCACATTGCACGCCAATCCCTCCCATGTAATATCCTGCCAACTATCCAGCTATCCAGACCTCCATTGATCTATTGCGCCCCCCAGCGATCAGAGGGGAGGCAGACAACAACAGAGATAGGAGCCACAGTCATCAGTAGGTTGGATTGCACCGACGCAACTGTACAAAGAATAGACTCAGAGATTTAGGCTGTGGAAGGAGCAGCGGGGACGAGCCAGACACCGTGAGTGGCTAAATACATGGGGACACAGCTAACAGCCCAGGCGTGGCATTGGCCCCGGATCTCCACGAACTACCCAGGTGGGGATTGCCGCAACACTCACAGTGATCAGAACCCTCCCGTGGAACAGTCGGCAGAAGCCCCCGCAGGCCAATCAGAAGCTCCCGTGGGCCAGTGTCTACCTACCATCCCAAAGATGGAGCAGTGAGCAACGGTGCAAAGGAGAGAAGAGCACAGGCGTGAATCCAGCTTCTTGACTGAAGGAAGAGAAGAAATACTGGAAACTCGAACACAAACTTGGAGAGGGGAGCCTGTGCGCGCTGGGAACTGCGGCTGCCGCCAGCCCCTCCCACCAACTTCCTGCTAGCTACGCCCCCAGCCATCAAAACAGGAACAGGCCGAGCTGCAGGGAACCGTAAGTCGGGCTACACGCACCTCGGGTGCAGGGTGCGGGACTCACAAAACAAAGGATAAACTCAGCCATCTGCCCTGCTAGAGCCTAGACAGGACCAGAAGGGTGGAGGAACCCAGTGCTCACAGGGTATCTGGAAAGGCCTGGCTTTTAGACTGCTAAAACAAAAAGCAGAGACAGAGACGCAGCCAGACCCAGTGGAGAATCCAGAGACATA
>PVLC010039306.1:0-14345 GCA_004027655.1 Graphiurus murinus
GGCTTGTTAGATCAGATCGGTAGCCAGGGACGGGTGTGATCGGACCCAGCATCATACCAACCTAAGACAGGAAGGTGGTCTTGCTACCACTGTTCTAAGGATGGGTAAGGATGATTGCTAGGGTCTGACCACCTAAGACAGGCACCATCTATGGCCACTTTATATATAAACAGTTAGGGGGAGATGTCGGGGGCCTAGTCCAGCCGGCTAGACCTCGCCTCTAGATGGCGCCGGGCAGAGTGCCAGAAGCAGCTGCAGGTGGAAAACATTCTAGGGCTGCCCCATGCCAGAGCGCATGCACCAGCACGCCTGACTCGTGGCCGGCCCAGGTGAGAGCTGTATGAGACGCCTCGTGGCTTAGGCCCTGTGTGGCTTTAAGAGCCTCCGCCTCTCGCCAAAGAGAGAGCTGCTGGATAGAGTTGCTGGGGAAAGAATTGCTGTTGGGGAAAGGCTGACTGGGTTGCTGGGAGAAGTTCTGGGAGGAAGTGGTTGGGAAGAAGAAGTGGTTGGGAAGAAGTTGGCTGGGTTGCTGGGGAAGTCCTGGGAAGAAAGATTTTGGGTCGCTAGTGGAAGACGGGTTGCTATAGAGAGGGGTTATTGGAAGTCTGTTGGAAAAGCACTATTTGGAAAGACGACCTCTGTACTGTTTGTTATTGCTTGTGCAGTGCCCTTGATCGCAGAAAGAGAGAGAGATAATAAAGAGAGGTTCGAACCAGCAACATTCAGGCAGCGTCTTTATTGGGGCCTCATGGCTGAGGGTTCAGCCTGGGGCGCCCGATAGATATACAATTTCTCTAGAATTAATTGTTGAAAAGGCTTTTTCTCTAATGTTTCCTTTGGGTGCCTTTATTGAGAATCAGTTGGCTGTGGATCTGTGAATTTATTTCTTGGATTTTCTGTGTGTGTGTGTGTGTGTGTGTGTGTGTGTGTGTGTGTGTGTGTGTGTGTGTTACTGGGGAATAAACCCAGAGGCATTCTACTTTTGAACTACACCCACAGCCCTGTTTATTTATTTTTGAAAAAAGGTGTTGAGAGTCTAGCTAAGTTACTGAGGCTGGTTTCGAACCTATGGCCCTTATGTCTCAGCCTCCCAAGTTACTGGGATAACAGGTGCGTTCCATCATACACAATGACTTCTTGGACTTTTATTCTGTTATTTTATATCTTATACCAGTACCATACTGTCTTGGTTACTGTAGACTTGTAGTATGCTTCAAAACTCAAGCTCTTGACTGTGCTTTTGTGCATACTGTTTCACTCATCTAGAACATTCTTTGTTTCATCTAATTAACATTCACAAATGCATGCTTTCTCTAATTAATACTTACTAATTCTTTAGATCTGACTCAAATATTTTTTCCTTAGGAAAATATTTCTATTATTCCAATGTAGGTCAAATTCCTGGACACCTGGAATATAAGCTTTTTTATCTAATTATGCTTTTATATATGCTTTTTATCTAATTATGTTTTGTTCTTTCATATAGCTTATCTTAATTTAATTATCCATTTATAAATGTAACTTTTTGTCTCCCATGACAAAGTACCAGCTCTGTGAAAACAGTAGTAATTTTTAGTTTTTGATCACTGAATCACTAGTTTTAAATGATGTTGGGTATAGGTACAGAGTATGTGCTCAGTAAAAATATTCCCAATAAATAAGTATTTCAATAAAATCCTAGTGTTAACCCTCTGGTTTTCCTTTAGGAAATAATTCAGCAATAAATAAAAACAAAAATTTTATTGAATTAGAGCAAGACTTCTGGTATAAAACATAGCAGAATCTATGCTCTACTCTTTGGTCTTAAATATTTTGAATAATAATGTTCTTATATATCAAATGAGAATAGCAATGTTAACCTTTTAGAATTACAAGTTTATGCATGAAATTGTGTTCTTCCCTCAAATTAATATATTGAGGTCTTAACTCTCAGTACTTCAGAATGTGAAATGTGATTTTATTTCAATAGGAGTACCTTACAAATATAATCAAACTGAAATGACATAATTATAATCAGCTATTTTATCCAATATGACTAGTGCCCTTATAAAAAGGGGAATTTGGGAAACAGAGATATGCATAGATGGAAGATCATATGATGATTCACAGGGAAAAGGTCATGTATAAGCTAAGTAGAGAGATCTGAGTTAGATCCTTTCTTTTCCATCCTCAGAAGGAGACAATCCTGACAATAACTAGATCTCAGACTTCTAGCTCCAGGCTATGAGACAATAAATTTCTATTGTTTAAGCCATTCAGTCTGTGGTAGTTACAACAGCCCCAGCAAACAACATATCCACACTAAGCTTCTAACATAGCACTGGCAAATGTTTCTGATCAGTTTAAATTTGACCTTTTCAGAGAAGCTGTCTGTGACTAATATGTTCAGAGACATAATCCCATATCCTGGCAATACCTGCCCTCCTTTGATTTATTTTTTATTGTAATTATCTATATCTAGTCTGTTTTAATTCTTCTTCATTGTCTTGTATGTCTTTACTAGACTATAACCTCCATTGTTGAAGATAGGTGTACCTGTTTTATTCAATGTGTTGCCTAGAAGAATACCTGGAGTACAATATGAATTGACTAAATATCAATTGAGTAATTGATAGCTACTTACAGTGTTGTTGTTGGTAAAAGTGAATTATCTACCACCATATCATACCTAAATAATACATCCATCCATACATCCTCAGTGCCAGTCACTGATCTAGGTGCTAATGGGACAGAAATAAATAGATATAGCCTTCCTTTCCAAAACATTTAGTAGAGAAAGACACACATGTAAAGAAAATGGGTTTCTTTACTCAGAGAAGATTCTATCCAGAGTAGACCAGTGGCTTCTTAACCCTTGGGAATCTTTTAAACAGGGAATGTTTTTTTCTTCCCACACTCATTATTTCACTCTCTGTTTTGTTTGGAATTGTCCACAAAATAAATTTATAAATTCTAATATCAGTCATTGACATGCTCTCAGTTGCCTTTGACCTTTTTTCAATTGTTTTAGCCTTTGAAGTACTCACAATACTCTTTTCTCTACCATTGGCTTTTGACTTGCACACAGAAAGCTATGGTGGAATGTCAGACACAGAAAGTAACATAATTATATTTTCTATATATGATTGCAGAAAGTTAATCACAGATATGAGTAGTATCTTACAACCTAAATAATAATGGACTGAGTTTTGGAGATTCTGAGTCAGAATCTTAGCTCTTCTACTGCCTAGATATGTCATTGTGAGCAAGTGAGTTAAACTAAGTCACAATGTAGACAGCTGTAAAAATGCAGTTAGAATACTTATCCTATTACTGTTATGTTTGTTGTTGTTATCAGGTCCATGTAGAAGTTATAGCTGATAAGGACCTTAAAAACCATCTAGAACTACTCCATATTTTTCAATGGAGTAAAATAAATTCAGGTTCATGAAATAGTTACCATGGGTGTACAGCTAATGAGTTCAATTCAGTTATACATTTCTTCAGTCATTCTAATATATTTTGATGACTTCCCATGATTTACTAACAGTGCAAATGAAAATATGATACAAGGTTAGTTATTTTATAAACACTAAGACTGACTTGAAAGTGCTTCCTGGTAACTGGTAAGAAAAGTACACAGCAGTAAGGTCAGCACTCTTTAGTGTAAAATGATTGGATGATTATTCTGAACCACATTTTAAATGGCTTAATTCAGTTTTATGCCAACAACATGACTTACAAATGCTAAATTTAATCCAGTTATTTACAGAACAGATTACAAGTGATATCTTTGGTTTTTATTTGAAATTTACTTTGTCCCTTGATGTTCCCATTAAAATGACAAATTTCCTTTTACCCCAAGGAAGGACTTGGCTCAAAGTATTTCCTATTCATAATAGGATATTTTGTATCCATGGAACAAAGTTTAAAATTGAATTAAATAATTTAATTACATGATATAATTAACTTATGCAATCTGTAAAGTCAAGAGGCCCATGAGATCTGGCTATTTGTAGAGCTGTTTAATCCTTTTTTACTTTAGTATTAATTAAACAATGGTAATTCCTTCATAATTGCCCTCTGAGGCAAAGTATGCTTCTAAATAAGTAAAGACCTTTAACAGAGTCTTTTTCTTTAAACAGAGCTGCTGGATATGTCAAATTATCCAGGCAAGAATTCACCGAACAACTAAAACAATAGTTTCAAAGAGATGACACTGTGTTTTAAGTACAAAAACTGTTAAATAAATTATTGGGGCATGAATTAAGCTACCATTGGGAAATCTCAGTCAGCTACAAATGCATGCCTAACTTACTTTTCAATATTATTCCATAGTTTAGCTCTCAGTTAAAAAGCCCTTTATGTAACTCTATACCAAACCAAGAGAAGTAAAAAGAGAGGTTACTGATTACAGGATGCATATCAAATTCTGAAAACTATAGTTCAGTTTTAAGACTCTTTGTTTCTAGGGTATTCACATGAATGGCCAATTATTTTCATTCTAAAACTATTGCTTCTGGAACTGAAGTTGCACTTTGGTTGATGGCTTAATATGATGTTTTCTTTATCTAGAAATAATAGATGAGCCAAGGCAGAGGGCATTTAAGGAAGAGAGGATTCTAGGAATTTGAGAGCATAATGGAGGGTGGAGGGTGTATGTGTGTGTGTGTGTGTGTGTGTGTGTGTGTGTGTGTGTTCAGCAAATTCTTATATAATGAAAAGTTGCATGACTATAAATATTTAAAATTTAGCAATTGAACCTACAAGAAAAGCAGGTGACAAAATTTATCATTTAAGCCCAAAATATGAGTGGGTAGGGAAAACCACTTGATGAGAAACTGTGATAAGAACAACTGTGCAGAACTAAGCAGAGTAATGGCACTGATCACCAAAAAAGTAGTACATAGAGAGTACTCAATGAACTGAAATAAGATCAATGCCTGACACTGAGCAGGAGTTCTACAGGTTCCAATTCACAGATGAGAGTGTAAAAGATCGTATGGTTTTAGAATGACCTGGACTTCATAAAAACTCAAAATATGGGGCAAAAATGCTAAAAACAGCAAGAAAATCCACATTGAGGAGAATCTTCTGGGAATAGAATCCAAACTGAACAGGACAGAGATTATAGCAAAAAAGAAAACAGAAAATCTAATCAAAGAGGTAGTAGAGAGCAGAGACAGAGAATTCAGGAAAAGCTGAGCATATTTCTAACATTTTTCTATTGGCTTTTTGTATGTTTTATATCTTTTTGTTCTCATTTCCTTCTCTATTACATTATTTTGTATTTAATTGATTTTTTCTGTAGTATTAGGGATTGAACCAAGGACATTTTACCTCCAAGCTACACAACCAGCCCTTTTTATTTTTTGTTTTGTTGCTGAGAGTCTTTCTACATTGCTGACGCTGGACTCGAACCCACGATCTTCCTGTCTCTGCCTCCCAAGTACTTCGATTACAGGTGTGTACCACCACATCCAACTTAATTTTTTTAAATATAGTGTATCATTTTGATTCTCTGCTAATTTAATTTGTGTATATTTTTAGATATTTTATTTGTAATTACCTTGGAGATTTCTATTAACATCCTAAATTTATAATGATATAGTTTCATTAGTATCAATTTCACTAAATACCTACAATCTCTTTCCCTATATAGCTCTACCTTTCCCCCCTTCATATTGTGGTTGTCCTAAGTAGCATATTTATATAATCTGTACCCATGAAGATAAATTTATAATTGTTATTTTATTCAGTGTGTTTTAATTCATTTAGAAAATAAAAAAGTTACAAATGAAAACAAAACGTGCGTATTTACCTCTTAATTACCTTTACCACAGTTCTTTTCATTTCTTCAAATGGCTTTAAATTCTTGTCTAGTGTTGCATTTCAGCTAAAATTCTTCCTTTAGCATTTCCTGTGGGGCAAGCCTACTAGCAACTGTCTCCAGATTTTGTTTATCTGGGAATGTCCTAATTTCTCTTACTTTTCTTTCCATGCTAGGAAACAAGAACAGGGCCTTGGGCACGCTGGGCAAGTGCTCTACCATTGAGCTACATTGCCAACCGTTCCAAGTTTTGCTGAATATAGAATTCTTCATCCAGTTTTTTTTTTTTCTTTTAGTTCTTTAAAAATACACTCCTACTGCCTTCTGGCTTACATTGCTTTGGATAAAGAAGCTATTTATCTTATTGATGATAACTTGTAAGTGATTACTTGCATCTCTTTTGTAGATGCCCAAATTCTCTTTTTGGCCATGAGTTTGACAATGACTATAATGTGTCTTAATGTGGATCTCTATGTTTATCCTTCTCAGATTTCATTAATTGTCTTGAGTATGTAGATTCATAAGATTTATCAAAATTTGGAAGTTGCTGGCCATTATATTTTCAAATGTAATTCCTTCCCTACCTCCCTTCTCCATGTTTTTTAAATTTGAAGTGTTTTTATTGGTATATTGTAATCATACAGCTTAATGAATTTCAGGTTGCTAGAAGCATAAATGTACAGAGCTCTCATTGAGCCCATCCCAAGTTCCCTCCTTGTTCCCTCCACCTCCCCTCCTTCCTATGCTCAGTACAATGATTGGCCTTGATAAGTTTGTGTATGTACATCATGTTCATTGAAGTGTTTCCCTCTTTCCTCTCCTATGGTCTTCAGTTAGGTTGCCTTCTTCTTTCATCTAAGGTTTCTCCTCCTTTGTCTGGAGGACATATAAGGTTGAACATCTGATCTTTCACATTTGTGACTGACTAATCTCACTTAATATAATGTTCTCCAGTTCCATCTATTTCCCCGCAAATTACATAATTTTGTTCTTCTTTATGGCTGAGTAAAATTCCATTGTGTACATATCCCATAGTTTTGTAATTCATTCATCTGTTGATGGACATCTCGACTGGTTCCATAGTTTGGCAATTATGAATTGTGCAGCTATAAACATAGATATGCATGCATTACTCTAGTACTTTGGTTTCCATTCTTTTGGGTAGATACCAAGGAGTCATATAGCTGGGTCATATGGTAGGTTCATTCCCATTCTGAGGATCCTTCACACTGTTTTCTAAAGTGGTTATACTAATTTGCAATCCCACCAACAATGTATTCATTTTTATTTCTCCACATCCTTTGCCAGCATTGTGTATCCTATAGGTATCTCCACTTCTTTTTATATTTCCTCATTAGATTTTCTTTCCACTCCTCAGAATAGACAAATTCAATAGTCTAATTATCAGGTTCGCAGATTTTTAAATTCTGCCTAATTATTTCTGTTGTTATAACACTCTAGTAAGTTTTATTACTTTAGTTAGGGGAATTTTCAACTCAAAAATATCTGTTTCATTCCTTGTTTAAAAATTTCTCAGCCAGGCATGGTGGCACACACTTGTAATCGCAGCATTTGGGAGGCTGAGACAGGAGGATCTGGGCTTGCGGCCAGCCTCAGCTACCTAGTGAGGCACTCCGCAACTTAGTGAGACTCGGTTTCAAAATAAAGAATAAAAAATAGGTCTGGGGGTATAGCTCGGAGGTAGAATGCCCCTGAGTTCAATCCCCAGTACTGCATTATTGGTATTCTCTATTTGATAGTACACCATTATTAAAATATTTTTATCTGGGTGCAGTGATGCACACCTGCAATCCCAGCTGCTACAGAGACTGAGGAAAGAGTATTGCAAGTTCGAGGCCAGCCTGGGTAACTTGGCAAGATAATGTCTCAAAATAAAAATTTAAAAAGTGTCTGGGAATATATCTCAGAGGCAGAATAGTTGGCTAGCATATGAAAGGCCCTGGGGTCAATATCTAGCATCCCAAATGAGCTTTTTCTTCTGTAATCTCAATATTTGGGAGGCTGAGATAGGATGATTGAAGATTCAGCTAATGTTTTGATAGAGATTTCATAGAATGCTGTATGGTAGGAGAGAAGGAAATTATCGCAGTCTTTGCAGATTGACTGTGCGCTGGGAAATACTTTCAAGATATATGCAACTTTAAAATGGCTTTCACTTACTATTTGACTAGAGATCAGCCAGAGGTGCAAGTGGGATTCCTTCTCAGGTTTAACCTGATCAGGTATCTGGTTCTGGGCATATACATGGTTTTCTAAATTCTGTGGTCTACATGACTCCTTTCCAATGTTCAAATATCTCAAAGAAAACTCACAGATATTTCATTCACAGGCTTTGAGTGATTAACCACAATTTTTGCCTCAGGCTATTGTATGTTGTTCATTTGACTTAATATATATATATATATATATTTTTTTTTTTTTTCCTGTGGTACTGGGGATTGAACTCAAGAGTTTTCCACCTCTGAGATATACCCCCAGCCCTATTTTTTATTCTTTATTTTGAAAACAGGTCTCACTAAGTTGCGGAGTGTCTCACTACATAGCTGAGGCTGGCCTTGAACCCAGATCCTCCAGTCTCAGCCTCCCAAATGCTGGGATTACAAGCGTGTGCCACTACACCTGGCTCGACTTACAATATTTTTAAGGAATGCACGCCAGTTTTCTGCTCTGAGTTCTTAATTCAGTGAAAGAAAGCCAATCACCTTGCATCATTTCTTCAGGAACTCTGTGGATGAGTTAGAATAGATAAAATTATTCGTAAATAAGGTCTGCCCTGCTCTATTGAAACCAGAGATCAAAATTCTATACAAGGAATGTGAGCTGCTGGATTCAAAGCCACCTCTAAGCTGAGGAAAGAAAAATTAAAGTGCCACCTATGTTTCCTATGGTTTTAACATTGCCTTTCTTTGGATTATTTTTTTCTATTTTTTTTTTAAATTGCAACAAAATTGGTTATTAGGGGTTTTTCTTGATCTTTCAATGCTTCTTTGGAGCCATGGGCCTTTGGAGATGTCTATCTCAGGTTTCCTTTACTTTTCCATAATCTATTTTAAAAAGGAAGGAAACATTATCTGAGTTGTACACAAGCAGCAGAAATCAAGTATGATAAAACCCCATGCAATGTTATAAGAAAAAAAAAATAAGGAGCAGAATAATGTCCCCATAGCTAATGAAGTCACACCAGGAAGACTCATAAAACAGATGAAAAGTATATACAATCCTCAAGAAAAACTATAGAAAGCATAAAAGAACAGCATGTGAATTTTGAAAATTCAAATATAAGATGATTAAAGTAAAGGAAGATTTAAAAAAAAAACTGTCAGAACTCAAGAAGTAATTCGAAATAAAAAGCAAAATATGCTAAATTTGAATAATCAACTAGAAAAAACAAAAAGTCATAGAAATGAATTAAGTAAAAGAAAATAAGAAAAGAGGAAGTATTTTTTTTAATTTAAAAAGGAATAATGAAGGGTTGTATATTTTTTCTTATATGTGGAAGCTGGAGAGAAATTGAGAAACAAAAAGGATTTCAGATAAATGATGAGAGAACCCAGTGGAATAGTGGAAGGGGGTAGAGAAGGGAGATGAGGAGGGGAAAAAAGGAGGATTGATGAAAAAAAAAACAGTTCATATATATAATGCTATGTACATATATGCAGTTATCAATACCTATCTCAATAATATGTATGAGGAGAGGGAAAGAGTGGCATAAGATGTGGAGGGAAACATACCAAGTCCTGTGTGTATGTATAATTCTATCACTCTGAACATCACTAAGATGTATAATTGCAATGCACCAATAAAAGTATACTTAAAAAAGAATGATGAAAATGTTACAAGAAAAAGTGTTATAAGTATATTGATGCAGTTTTTATGTATAGGCTTATTACACACACACACACACACACATGAAGCAAAATTATGGAGCAAATCAATATTAACACAAATCAACATATATTTTAAATCAATAAAGTTTTTCAATAGTAAATTAAGTTTTTACATTAATATGAAGGGACATGTGGTTTACATAGTACAGCCAAGTGAGAATGGTCAGAAAAATAAGATATCCTCATAACGAATTTATCATTTATCTAAAATGTACATTTAGATGAATTTTGAGCATACATACATTTGAAAAATCTTCATCCACATCAAAATATTCTAATATTCCAGGACTTTTTTTCTGTTTTCAGTTAACTGCTGCCCCCAGACGGAAGATACTGTTCTCATTTTATTTATTTATTTGTGTGTGTGTGTGTGTGTGTGTGTGTGTGTGTGTGTGTGTGGTGCTAGGGATTGAACCTAGGTATATTATACCTCTGAAATATGCCCCCAGCCCTATTTTATTTTTTATTTTAAAATAGAGTCTCTTTAATTTGTTGATGGCCTTGGTAAGTTTCTGAGGATAAACTCAAAGCTACAATCCTCCTGTCTCAGCCTCCCAAGTCCTGGAATTATAGGCATGTGCTACCACACCCTGCTAGGGAGTTACTAGTCTTTATATTATCATAAATTATTTGTATGTATTAATGATCATCACATTAATAAAATTATTAAAATATGTGCTCCTTTATTTCCAGTTTCCTTTGCTTAGAGTAATCTTTTGTGATTCTTCATGTATCATTACTTGCCTATTTTATTACTTAGTATAATCTCCTTGCATGAATACACCAGATGGACACTATAGTGGTTTGGATTTAGAATTTCCCTCATCTCCCACAGAAACAAGGTGGCAATGTTGGAAGTGGGGTTTTATTGCTAAGGAGGGGCCCTGGAGGTGTGGCCTTGAGGATTATATATCCTTACTACTTCTCCTGTTTTCTTGCTTCTGGCCTCCATGATATGAGAGAAGAGCCTTGTTCTCTCCTCTCCTTTTTTCTGCTTCCTGTTGCCATGCCCTGTACCTCAGACTCTGGCCTTACATGTACTTAACCAAGAATCTCAAAAAAAAATAAAATCTATGAGAAAATCAATCTTCCTTTCTCTAACTGTGGCCAGTTGCTTTGGGTTATAGCAGTGAGAATATTGATTATAACAGAAATTAGTTTCAGAGAAATGAAGTCATTGCTATATCTAAATCTGACCAGGTGTTTTGTGAGTCTTTGGTACTGCTTTGTGAGAGGAGATTGGAAGGGCCAGAATGTGATTAGAATGTTGGATGGTAGAGACTGTGCTTAGGATATTTTGGAGGACAAAGAGGAATCCATAGGAAAATGGAGTAGAGGCCACACAAAAGATAAGCGAAGAACTTATTGGCATTTAGTCAGTGTTCTAAAAACTTGTGTAAGACCAAATTTAAGAATGATGGTCTGATTATACTGGTAGAGGGAAATCTCAAAACAGCATATTTTCAAAACTGCATTGTGGATATTGATGTTTGCATTCAGCAAATTGTACATTGAATTTTGAGAGCAGAAAGCAAAACAGAGACTATAGATTTTCAGTTTGCCCAGAAAAGCACTTGTAAAACTGAGGTCCAGAGAGATAGTACTGTATAAGAAAGTAACATAGCTGAAGGGAGGTTGACTGTTTTGCATAGAATCAAAGAACTGAATGTTGTTCAAGCAGTTGAAGCCTAACTACAGAATTAAGGAAACAAGAGCTAAGTGTTGGTGTCTATGGTTGGAAACGGCGCATTGACAATGATTGAAAATGACGTGACTACCTTTCCTGCTGATGGTAGATTTTGGTGGTAAAGTGATACTGGCTTGCTGGAAAAAAAGGGTTCATGAAACTTCCATCCACAATATTTCAAAGGAAGGCCTGAGAAGCCAGGCAATGTGTATTCAAGTAGGAATCACTGAAAGCAGGCCAAAATGGGGCAATTTCTGAAACTGTAAGGGTGAAGGCAAGGTTGCAAGAAAAAACAAAAACAAAAACTAAGCTTTAGAAATTCCAGAAACGTGGAACAACTATGAGGAAAAGATGCAAGCTGTGAACTATGGAGTCAGTCTAGAAGAGTGAGTATATTGCCCATTGCAATTACTCAAGCCACAAGGGCAGGGCTACCAATGCCCCTTGGAGATCTCATCTTATCACCATGTGCCTGAGATGCCATAAGTGGAGCTGCAGGATCAAGTGCTTGCTCTGCTGGATTTAAATACTGATTTGGTTGCATTCCTTCTTTCTATGGTCTTATTCCTTCTTTTTGAAATGCAAATGCTTACTCTGTGCCATTGTACACTGGAAAAAAACTTGCTTTTTATTTTTACTGGGGCTTACAACCTTGAGACTCAGAGGAGACTTTGGACATTGGGTCTTTTTTGTGATTCTGGAACTTTTAAGACTGGGAAATGTTGGAGATGGATTAAATGTATTTTGCGTTATGAGGTGGCTGTGAGGTCCAGGAAGCCAGGGGTGGAGCATAATGGTTTAAATTTAGAATGTCCCTCTAGTATTCACAGAAACAAGATAGCAATATTGGAAGTGAGACTTGGTTGCTAAGGAGGGGTCCCTGGAGTGTGGCCGTAGGGATCATATAAGATCTCTCCTCCCTCTGCTCTCTTGTTTCTGGCCTCTCTGATGTAAAAGCATAGACTTGTTCTCTCTTTCTTTCTACTTCCTACCACCATGCTCTAAAATCCGCAGACCCTGGCATCACATGGACTGAACCTGAAATCTTCAGAAAAAAACAAACAACAACAACAAAACCCACCGTGATCAAATAAATCTTTCTTTCTCTAAGTTGTGGAGTCAGCTGCTTTGGATTATATCATGGAGAATATTGGCTAAGTCAGAAATTCATGATGTTTTCAATTTGGGACTATTACAAATAATACTGACATGTAAATTTAGCTCTAGTTTTTGAACTATATAAGCATCCATTTATGCTCAAAGGAGAACTGCTCTGTCATAGGTACCGATAGAAGATTCATTTTGCAAGTACTAAACATATTTTTTACAGATTTACCATCTTACAGTTTTGCCAGAAATGAATTTCCATTTCATTTCTTCCACATTCTCTCCTGAGACTTGCATTTTCATTTTAATGTTTGCCATTCTAATGTATATACAGTGATGTGGTTTGACTTATATTCTTTGAAATGAAAATAATTTTAGGTAGTTGTTTACAGCTTATAAAGTGTTTGTTCAAATATTTCTCTATTTTAAAATTGTTAATTATCATCTCATTATTATACATTGTACAGGGAACAGTGTAGTATTGCAATACATGTAGGCAATGTGTAATGATCAAATTTGAATAATTAGCATGTCCATCATCTCAAACATTTATAATTTCTTTGTGGTGAGAATATTAAAAGTCCTCTTTTCTACCTATTTTGAAATATTTAGCTAGTTATTTATTGCGGTTATTGATTTGCAAGGGTTCATTAGACATTTAGATACAAGTCCTTTGTCAGACGATACATGCATTGCAAGTAATTTTTTCTATTCTCTTATTTGTCTTTTTATTTTTTAATGCTGTTCTTCAATGGGCATATGCAGATTTTTTTTGTACTGGAGATTGAACTCAAGTGCTTTCTACCTTCAAGCTACACCCTCAGACCTATTTTCTATTTTCATTTGTATACAGGGTCTCCCAGCCCAATTTTATTTTTAATTTGAATACAGGATCTTACTAAATTTCTGAGAATCTTGCTAAATTGCTGAGGCTATCCTTGAATCTCTGATCCTCCTGCCTCAGCCTATCAAGTACTGGGATCATAGGCATGCACCACCACACCCAGCTGTGTATAGCTTTTTTTTATTATATCCAATTTATCTTTTATTATTATTCGTTGAGTTTTAATGTTATTTTTGTCCTAAGAATATTTCTGCTAGCCCTAACATAAAAGATATATTATATTTTAGAAAAAAAATTTATTTATTTATTATTTATTTATTTATTTATTTATTTATTTATTTTTTGCAGAGTATTTTTTTTTTTTGGTACTGGGGATTGAACTCAGGTGCATTCTACCTCCGAGCTATACCCTCAGCCCTACTTAGTTTTTTTTAATTTTTTATTGTAGTAAATCATGCAATATAGCATACATCTTTGTTAAGTACAAGTTGTTAACAACATATTTGCACACAATTCTCATTTGACCCCTTCCCCAATTCCCACCCCAATCCCCTCCCCTTCCCTCCCACTCAGGTTTACTTCAGTGAGTGAACTTGATATGATTGTGTAAGTACATCATGTGCTTTAGGGTGTCCCTCTGCCCCATGCGTCCACTACAATTAATTCAACTTCTTTGCTTATCGAGGATCTCTCCTTTTCATCTGGAGAACCTCCTATGCCCTATCTTCTCCCTAACATCCACATATTAGGGAGAACATATGCTTCTTAACTCTTTGTGACTGACTAATCTCAGTTAACATAATGTTTTCCAGTTGCATCCATTTCCCTGCAAAGAACATGATTTTATTCTTCTTTATGGCTGAGTAAAATTCCATTGTGTACATATCCCATAGTTTTGTAATCCATTCATCTGTGGTTGGACATCTTGGCTGCTTCCATAGTTTGGCTATTGTGAATTGAGCTGCTATAAACATAGATACACATGCATCG
>PVLC010039307.1:0-14344 GCA_004027655.1 Graphiurus murinus
AGGCTCTGACCTTTCTTGGTGAAATCTGACCCCTCAGACCTAGGGAAGCCGGTGGGTGGGTCAAGGAGAGGCCTACCTCCCTCCCCCGCAGCTATAGGTGACGAGATCTGCTCCCATTGGCTCCCCCTCCCCAGCTTCACCTCCCTACCTGACCTGCCCATATATTGTATTGTGTGTTCCAATAAAGTTGAGTTCCTGCAGCGCTGCCTGACCGCTGACTGGACTCCCCGCCGGTGCTGGGTTTTGGGGGGCTTCCCTGACTCCCCAGGGTGGTGGGCCTGGCCCGACACTCTCCCTCTCGCTCGGCCCCAAGGGGCGAAGCGGCTGGTCTGCTTTGCCCTACCCCGTGTGGCGTGGGGCATGGGACGTGACATCGGTTGCGTGGAACGCTACAAAGGTGAAGCAAACAAGAAAGCACAGGTAAAAGGATGTAGTCAATATTACAATGTGCAAAAAAAACTTGAATTTTGGTGTCCATGAAGAATGTAAGTTTTTTTTTTTTTGATTCTTGTATTTCCTCCATTTTATGAGTCCTGTGGCTTCTTAAAATTCGATCAACCACTTAGAGCCTTAAAGAATTTGTAAAACAGAATATTGTCTACCTTCCAGAGTTACTATGAGATGATATATTTATATAGATATAGTTTGCATTATTTAGCAGGCATCAAATTAATAATAGTTGCCATTAATATGACTATTTCATTGTGGATTTTCTATGGGCCTTAAATAGCAATAACATTCTTAGCCGGAAGCCGATACCAGAAATCATTATTCATAGCATTTACCTTGCTTCAGCCAACACTGAATCTTTATTTAGTATTTAAATCCTTTAGTACTTATTTATTCACCGAGCAGAGTAAGGAAGCACCTTTTGTATGTAAAAGTCAAAGCTATTTGCCAAAATCACAGTACTCCCCCCGCCATAACACTTCCTATTTTTATGTGAGTATCCATCTTTATTTTCAGCTGCCTGTGTTATAGAGATTTGTTACTAAATATAAGCTTTCTTCAGTTCTATACAATACTGATTCGGCTGCTTGTTTTGTTCTTCTAAATTTTCTTTTTTATTAAGCCAACCTTTTGTTCTGGCACCATATTAATGTGCCTTTTTGTCTATTTATGCATGTCACATCTTGGATTGACTTTTTATTCCCAGTTTCTTCCTGGTGAAGACAAATGAGCACAGTGAGCATACTTAATAAATGTTACATAATAATAACTATTAAATGTTCCTTTAAAATCCCATGCAGCTTTTTATCTTTAGCCTCTACTTTGAGATAATTATATACTTCCCCAAAACTATTTATAGCTCCCATCAAGAAGAACAGCTGAAAAAAATTTAAAAAGTGTTCACAGTCCTGCCAAATCTATGGTGAAATTGATTTAAACTCTGAAGATCCAGTGAAGAAATGTTCAAAATGACACTTGACATATGGATGTCAAATGCCACCAGTAGAAAACTTTTCCCAACCAAAATTTCAATGATGGAGGTAGTAATAGAATACATTTTGTCTGTGTGTCCTTTATCATTCATTTACCAACAAACAGATTACACAAGTGACAGAAGTACAGCTTTCCATGCTGGTGTTATCAGCCCATGGGGATCTGCACTCTATTAGCTGTATCATGAGTCATGTCCTTCCTCCGTGTGTGTGTGTGTGTGTGTGTGTGTGTGTGTGTGTTGCACTGGGGATTGAATCTAGGGGCATTCTACCTCCAAGCTATGCCCCCAGCCCTTTTTTATTTTTTGTTTGAAAAGGAGTCTTGCTAGGTTGCTTAAAGTCTCGCTAAGTTGCTGAGGCTGACCTCAAACCTGCAATCCTCCTGTCTGAGCCTCCCAACTACTGGGATTACAGGCATGTGCTACCATGCCTCTCTTCCCTCTACCCTTTGAAAGGCTGAACTACAATGCATTTAATCAAGATCACAAGATGAAGTCACAAATCAGCCTTCCAAATAAGTGGAATAGAGGACCTCCTCCATGATATGAATTGGAGATCACAGAGTTTAAAAATATATGAATGTTTACAACTCTCAGAGTTTCTGAGTTTGGCAAATAAAAATTTAGCAACCCTATTCATTCTATACACTCATCCTCAGACTCACCTAGATATGACATAAGAAAATCCCAGTTACTTTCTCCCTTAAGGAAGCAGGTTACTACTGTGGAGAAGTTGTGGCACTTGAAGACTCAAGACCTAGGTGTTGATCTTAGCTCTTGCCATTTAGGAACTATTTGGTTTGGATAAGTACATTATGATTATTACCAGCAAAATTCTGTCATCAAAAGGTCCATTTTCAGACTTTGGGTATACTGTCTGCAAGTCATCATGGTAAGAGATGGGATGTGTGAGCCGAAGAAGAAGAGTGGGGGGAGAAATACAGATCTGAGGTCTTTCTATTTGTTCTTTTGATTTTGTTTTGTTGGCTGTCAGGGCATCTCTGTGAGACTGCATTTCTATATTCCCCTTCGGTGTGCATCCTATTTTACTATGTATATGTTTTCTTGAGAAGTCTTTTGCCTCAAGAAAGATCAAATAGAACCTATTTCTTGACAATAGTAGCCTTCACACAGATTAACATAAAATATTGTGACTTCTTGCAGTCTCAGTTAATGATAGCTTTTGATGCTATAAATAGCTTCGGGGAAGTTGTACAAGAAAAATCCTTCGTTCTTCCTGTCACAGAGAACTATCTCCTGTGCCATTTGCAGTTGCCTGCCTAAGATTATTCCAGGAAGAGGTAAAAGCAGAAAAGGACCCTTGGCCACCAACAGCTTCCAAAAGAGTCCTCAGCACCCACAAAGGGAAAGTTTCCCAGCCTCAAGTTCAGAGGCACAAAGGTGGCACAGTACTTCTTACCAGAGCAGGTGGCATGTGCGAGTCTTTGATAGAGTCCCCCAGAAGTGGAAGTACATGCTGGAAAGATCAAACTGCTGATCCAAATGCTAAGGAGCAGCAATTCCTGGCCTTATCACACATGCCTGGCCATAGTCCTTTCTCTATAAGCTAGGCTTTTTTTTTTTTTTTTGGAGGTTAAGTTTGGATGATGAGCTTGCAAAATTTGTTTCTGCTTACATGATTCCTGGTTTTTCCAAACCTTTCAGTCTCACAATTAAAGATCTCTCTCTGACAGTAAAATCTTGCCAACTGAAAATCAAGTGGAAGGAGTTCTAATATTGAGAGCTGGTGAGTCTGGTATGAATCCCAACTCTGCCTCCCAAGAGCTGCAAGAATTTGGGAAAAGTACTTACCTGGCCTAAAACTACTTCTTCATCAGTTTATACAGGGTTTCCCTATCTATTTACATAGGATATAAAGTATTTAAAAACCTCTGATGGAGGTACTGTCACAGAACAAATTCTCAAAAAGATAAATTATATAATTAAAAGAATTGCTTCATTATTTTAAAAAATATCAAATAGCAAATTACAGGAGGTTTTTAAATACAAATTATGCAATCAATTAAGCAATTCTAGTTACTATACCAATAAAGACTTTATGGGTATCTTAAAATACTGCCATTTTATGATAAGCTGAATGAGTTCTGAGGATGCAGCAGGAGTTTCAAAACTGGCACGCCCTGCTACACACTAGGCTTACCTGATATGTTACCTTTATAGTTAAATGCTCTCTGATATGGTTTATAATATTGTTACATCAACCTCATTTAGATAACCATATAAAAGCCACATGTTCCAAACTGTAGATTACATATCATAAATTCCAAATTGAGGGATTATTATATTTCTGTATAATAATATAATAGATAAATATTATATATAATTAAAACTATTATATAATGCAGATAAGACTGTCCCCTGGGTCTGCTGTTTATTTGTGGTACTGGGGATTGAACCCAGAGGCTTCCTACCTCTGAGCTACACCCCCAGCCTTATTTTATTTTTCATTTTGAAACAGAGTCTCACTAAATTGCGGAGAGCCTCACAAGGTTGCTGAGGCTAGCCGTGAACCTGAGATCTTCCTGTTTCAGTCTCCCAAGTACTGGGATTACAGACATGCGGCATCATGTCTGGCTCCCCTGGGTCAGTTTATATATGAAGATGCCAATATCATTCTGACCCCCAAATACCAATCTCATCTAAACATCCAAACACTGGTCTTCTTCCCTCCAGCAATTGCAGCTGTTTTTTTGTAGGCCTACTAACAATGCGGCATGCCTACCATGGGTGGGCACTGAGCCCAACACTGGGGACTCCAGTCTAGGGGACAATCACCACTTCTCAGGAGTGGCTCCTTGGAACTGCTGAGGACCTTATGACATTTCTTCACTCCATGGATGTCCCCCACAGGACTTAGGCAGGTGCCCCCAGAGTAGGGGCACTATGGGAAGAGGTGACTAGGGAAGCCTCCCGCTGCCTCTTCCAACATCTAAGCCCCACGTGGCCTTGCCAGCCTTCACCGCCTTCACCTCCTCCATACTGAAAACTCCTAGTACTTGAGACCATGGAATCCAGCTCCAACTGCGCACCAGAGTGAAGGCCTGTCCAAAAGGGTCCTGGGATCTATGAGATTGAAGAGAAGTGGCTAGGTGTTAGTATCCCCCAATTTTTGCCACAGCAATTGCCACAAAGGTTCTATGACCTTAGAGATGGTATGAGCAAGGCTCCCAAGGGCCCAGGAATTTCTGACTTGGCAAAATACAGCAAATGACTTAAAACCATGACCAATCTAGGTTTAGCATTAATGTACACAGCACTGAATACAAGTTTTGCTGCTGTGCTTATTTATTTACTAATGTATACACAGGAATAGTCATCTGGTATGAATTTCGGTAAGCTCTTCTCACTAGGAGCTTAATTCTGCTATTAGAGAACAATAGGTACAAGAAGACCTAGAAAAAAATATGAACTTTGGCATTAGGCCTGGTTTGAATCCCAACTGTACCTTAAATGGTTATTTAACCTCATGGGAATATTTTCCTTAGTTAGAAAAGGAGAAGTGCTGGGAGTGAAAATATATACTATGACAATAAGTGACCCAAAATGGCATCCATTGTTATGATTATTGTACTTTTATGCTTAGAGTTAATATTGCTGCAATTATAAATGCTTTCAAATCCCTTGGAATAGAAGCAGCACCTTTGACAAACATCACAGATAACGATGCTTACATAGAAAGGACATTGGTTTATACAATCATCTAATTAATGGATTATTACTCCCTTTTAAGTTTCAAAATAAACTGAAAATGAGAGAGATATATGGTGCTCTGTGATTATGCAAATTTGGATCTAATGCAATCAGAATTTATGTTGCACTCTCTGCCACAATTCTATCTTGGGATGTTTTATTAGTCTCCCACCTACACAACACTGAGAATTATGTGATTCAATTTTTGGACCATCACCTATGGAAAAATAGAATGATTTTACTGCGCCTGACATTTGGATCTGGCCATTGTGATGACCTTGATGAGTCAATTCAGCCCCACTTACCCTGTCAAACACTAGCTAGGTGTTGCCACAAAGTTATTCTGTTGATGTGATTAAAGTCTGTAATCAGTCCACATTAACTATGGAAGATTAGCCGAGATAATCTGTGTAAACCAGATTCAATCACTAGAAAGGCCTTAAAAGCAAAGGTCAGGCTTCTCTGAGGAAGAAGAATTTGCACCTGTGAACAGAAGCTTCAGCCTGTGCCAGAGACTTGACTTCCCTTCCTGAAGACCCACCCTTCAGATTTTAGGCTTGCCTAGCCAGCCCTGTAATTGTGTAAACTAATTCCTCGCAAGAAACCTCTCAATCTCCTATTAGTTCTGCTTTGCTGGTTAAATCCTGATTGATACAGCCATAAGACTTATTTTTACATTTTGAATTAAATCTAGTCAGTTGAAACTTTAAGGTAGAAATCACTCCAGAAGGATTCTCTTTTTTATGGAAGACTTGAGTGGGGTTTATTATTTTTAGAGTAGATGTGAATATGGTTTTAATTCAGCATATTGTTCTATTTTGCTATATCTTTCGTACAACCTTTTGTAAATCAACCTTCTTTTGTGACCTAATAAATTTTTAGCTGTTACACATGAAACAGAGAAAATAAAACCTTCATGTCTAACTGGCTCAAAACTGAAATTCATATATAAACAAATGATGTTTCCTATGAATTTGTGAATGGATTTTAGAAAGGCCTTATATTTGAGAAACAGAATTACAATATGAAATACTTTTATCAAAATAGAAGTGATTATCATTGCTTTACCACAATCTACTTTTTAGATTAAAATAACTCAAAATTTTCATAACTCTCCTAGACAGAATTTCTTCAAACTGCTTCTTAGTACTTAGTTTTTGTCAAGTTTCATTTCATTCTGACCTACTGTGAAAACTAGAACTAGAATATACTTAGTTACATGTGTACTGGCTTTTGAGAGCTAATTTGAAAATAAGAACCCGAAGAAACAGGATTTGAGATTTTAACTTAACAGAAAGTATTATTCATGACAAACTTTTCTAAGATGTGATGAAGTCCTTAAAAAAAAAAAAAAAAGCAGATTCAACTTTAGAAATGTTAAACATTTATTTATGTTCTTATTGGGAGCTTTCTTGTTGGTTTTAATAAGAATGTGCACAAATAACCATACTTTTTGATATTTAAATATTACAGCCCAAAATTGGAAGTTTTTTTTTTCCCACACAGATCAGGTACTATTGTAAAATAAATTAATTTTAATTACAAAGGAGTTGTATACCAATAGATATCTAAGAAATGTATTACCGTTTACTTGCAATAACAAACATGTGCTTTGATATTTTTATTTATTATTATAAAAACTGAGTTTTCAAGGAAGGCAGTTTAGCAGGATTATGGTTGTGAAAATAAATTTGCACCTAGCAGTTCTTTAAACGTAAACCAAAAACCATGGAAGAAAAAAATGTCAAGCAAGAGAAAACTTTTCTGTGATTATATATATATACACACATATATATACACATATACATAAATATTTTCATGTAAACAAAAGCAAAGATAAAAAATCAAATTAAATATCTTTATCAGCAATAGAAATACATAGATCCAAAGGTTATTTTATTTTACTTCATGCTTCCATTGGACACAACTGGCATTTGATGACACTTTCATTTGCCCTCACACTGTTCAGGAAATTACAAACAATAAATAGATGTCCTAGAGAGATGTCTCTAGGAGAAAAGTAAATGTTAGTGCAATTGGGCTTCTGAAAGTCACACCTTTCAGTTACTAAGCCTCTCTTTTGCTCTACTATGAAACATATATGGCATAGTTTATCAGAGTTTTGCCAGTTGAAAGAAAATAAAGCTAACACTGGCAAGATCAACAATATCACACAGGGCAGCCAATTAGGCACAAAGATTTGTAGATTTTCCTCTCAATGTGGATTATCCATGCTCAAAGAGATAATGGCTCCCACCACAAAACAAATATTTTGAGATAAAACATCAATATTTAAGTGGATATATTCTCTACAGGGTGTGTTGTTTTGTTTTTGTTTTTTGATCACCCAAACCAGAACTAAGCAAAATGCTCAAACAAAACTCTCTTTGGGCCAAGGAGTCTGTGTTGTTTAGCCCCTTGGGGAATATTGAAATTTGTATTAAGGTTTAAGTACCATTACTTCAAATTGTTTGTGATTTCTCCTGATGCTTTCTTTTAACCACAAATATTTAATGACCTATTTCATGCTTCTCACCTATTAGACATCAGGAAAAACAAAACAAAAACCATCATTTCTAATTATGTCACCCAGCAGTGATCATTAGTATTTTTTTTTTCCTCAAGAAAATATGGGGGAATACGCTTCATGCAATTTTGCACCTAAATTTCTTGAAGGTGCACCATAGTGCTTGTTTTTAAAGCTTTCAAATGTATACGTAATAAAAATGTTCAAAATGATGTGTAAACTGTCACCAAGATTATCCAGTGTGAAGAGAGTGGCTGCTCAGTGTCGTTGCTGAATGCTCACAAAGGCCCCTTGTGGTCTTCTTCCCCAAACACTGAGTGTCTAGGCAGGCTCTCCAGAACTCTCACCCAGTGAGGTACTACCTGCTCTGCAGCACGAAAGTACCTACTGGCTGCTCAAGAAACAAGAGTAAAGAAAACAGTGTTCAGTTTCAACTCCAGCAAAAAAAGGAGCCTCAAGACCTACTAATATGTAAGATCATGCTGACTTCCCTGAAAGTCAAACCTCAAACATCCTTATTAAATCAGCCTGAAATTCAGTTTCTATTGACAGTGGAGAGCAAAATATGCTTCAATGTGCTACTAGTACATACTATAGCATTAAGTTTCCCATGGACAAAATCAATTTATCTGTGATGAATATAAGTTAGAAATTAAAGAGGTAGGTGACTATCATCTGAAGATGATCCCACAACACGCTGAATAATATGCTTGAGTCCCCACAGAGTTCTTTAACTGGATGATGAATTCCAACACCAACACCGTTGCAAATGCCTGAAGAGCAGGATTTCCCAGGCGTTCCGTGAAGTCATCCACCTTCCAACATCTTAACTCCTGATACCATCTCACAAGCTCTTCAGATTATCCAATTTTAAGAAGTAGCTAATGAAGTCAAATGTAAAAAAGTAATACTGGATACCAAAGAGTGATACTGCAGTTAGCCAAGCTCTTTAAACATCGATATTCTCATATGGAGGAGAGCACACTGGTGTTGGACAAGACTTTAGAGATTTATTTAATCCAATGCTCTGGTTTTACAACTGAAAAAAACAGGTTGTTTACCAATGGCTCATAAAGCACTAAAATTCTGAAAAGACGCCATAAATCCATGGTTAGATTACCGATTTAAGCCATGATGCAGCCAAGAGGCCTCACGTTCAGCCCTTCCGGTCTTGACCTCCCAGTTGGGAACTTTATAGCGTGCCAGTGGTAACAGAGAAGCTGGCCAAAGGCCCTGCATGTACCTGAGGAAGCAGACAGCCAGCAAGAGAAAAATCATTTGAAACCCCATCAGATCAGGGTTCATAATTACTCAGAGGTGTCTCCCACAAAAATGTTCACAAACTCCAGCTCTGGTAGGACAAACATTGGGCCAACAGTAGTAGTCTTCCTAGAATATTTAGAGCTAATAACTAGGCCACCACAAACCTCCAAACCTGCAAGAGTCAGACCTATGTACAGCTGTATTTAATTTCTCGATAATTGTCAGTCACCTGTTTTGCAAATAAAAGCAAATCATTTTATTGTCTTATTTTTATAAAGAAATGAAGCGTTTTTTTAAAGAAGGTTTTAGTTATTAAAAAAAAAAAAAAAAAAAAAAACTAAGGAATATGCAGAATTGCCTCTTGACCGTGATATACCTAAATGGAATGAGGAGTACACGTGGCACAGCAGAGCAGCTTGGTCTGAGGATCTGGACAGATGTGTGAACCCCAGCTCTACCACTAACCCTGGATAGGATTTTGGTCCCTCTGAAATGTGCTTTCCTCATCTGTTAAAAGGAAAAAAAATAATACCCACCTCATAGGATGTCATGAGGATAAAATGATGCATAGTGCCTGGCACACAGCAGGTGTCTATGAATAGTGATCCCTTCTCCTGCTATAGCTGGTGAGAATCCTTGAGTAAAAGAAATTGTCACAGCCTGGGCCAGCCACACCCCACACTCAATTCTCCTTTGAAATTTGCAAGGGCACTCCATCTCCTCCATTGTCCCCTATTGCTCTGAAGAGTTGCTATTGTGCTTAGAAAAATTTCTACATGCTTATGATCTCTCTTTTAAAATTGTACATGCAGATAAAATGTTTTTTTTAAAGCTGTCTTCTTAGAAATGACAATGCATATTTCCTGAAGCACAACAAGTCATGTATAAAAAACAATTCCGAAAAATATGACTGCATTAATTTGTACATTATTCCTTAAAGTGCACCAAAGTAAATAGTAATGACCTTTTAAATGTCACTAATCTCCTCAGGTTATATTTTTAAAATAAAACTAAATATTTATCAGCTGAGATGTATGGGGGTTTTGGCTCCAATGTGATGGCAAAGAGCAGCAGTGTCTTCCAGAAAAAAAAATGAACTGGGAAACTCAATCAAGCAAATCTTAGCAGCATACAAAACACCTACAATTCAAAGTAACTGTAGGCTCAATAAAGCACGGTCCTGATTCCTGCTACAGAAATAAAATCAGTCAACAAAACAATCTCCCCAATCTAAATCAAGGATTTTTCTTGAACCCTGGAGGTAACATTTGTGATCATATTGTGTATCCTTGGTAACAAGGCTATAACAAATCACTTTCTTTACACTGTACACACATACACACACTCACACACACACACACACACACACACACACACACCCCATACACAAAAAATAAGATAATGTTTTAGTGGATAAGCCATGTGAAAAAAAATCTCAAAGTCAATAAAGAACAATCATCACCCAACATGTGAGACAGTTCCAATATTCATACCACCGTCCGATGCTCCCCACACACGTAGACAGCACTGGGACGTATCCGTCGCCTTGTGTGGCCAGGGAGCTTCGGCAAAAACTTGAAGGACTTAGGCATCATGTCCAGGCAGGCATCATGGAATTTCTTAATCCTCCAGTAGTAGATGAGTGGGTTCAATGCAGACTTGAGGTAGCAGAGCCAGAGTAGCCAGGTGCTAATCTCAAAAAAGTTGTGCTTATAGTAAAAGTGCTTACTAAATGTCGCCACAAGGCTGTAAGTGGTGAATGGGGCCCAGCAGACAATGAAAACAGCAAAGAGAATCAAGATGGTGGTGAAGGCACGTGTTTTAAAGCCCATGTCAATACTCATCTGGAAGGGTCTCTGTAGACTCATGAGACCCAGTTTGCTGGCCTGACTGAGGCATATACCTTCAGGGTAGCTATGGATCCTCAAGGCATTGTGCCTAAGGGTATTGAGTATGCCCATAAATGAGTACAGTATCACCAGGAAAGGTATGAAGAAAGAAATAAGAGAAATCAAAATCACATAAGCCTGGTAACCTGGATTGGTTGTGTACCCAAACACACACTGGGGGGCTCGGGAAGGTATCTGTAGGTCAGGGTTTCCTACAGCCAAAGGAAAAGCGACACAAAAAGAAGTGGCCCAAGAAACTGCGATCAGGACCTTAGCCCTATATGGGTTTAGCTTATCCTGCCTCTGAACTATAATAAGGAACCTATCAATGCTAATGATGAGCAGGATGGCAACTCCCTCGATCACAAACAACCAGAAAAACATAGCAGATACCCTACAGAAGAATTTCCCAAAAATCCATCTGGTAGTAAGAATAGTTACCAGGGCAAAGGGCATGTTCAGCACGGCAAGCAACATGTCTGCGAAAGCCAGGCTGGCAAGGAGGATGTTAATGGCAGATCGCATGGCAGCTTTTTGGTAAACCATGAGGCAGACAACCAAGTTCCCAAGAAAAGACACAAACAGAATAAATATCATTATAGCAGAAAGGATGATCTGGAGAGGCAAGTTTAGGCTCTTAAAAACAGCTGGTGTTGGAGGCACACCTGTGCTATTCACCATCAGAGAACTCAAACCAGTGGGAGCCATGGTTTCAAGACTGTATCTAAGCAGTGGACCCACGCTGGGAGGCTGGAATGGTGGAGGGACAGTAATATTCATGTGGGAGCTTTCATAGACAACAAATGTCGTGTTGGATGCCCCAGTATGGGATGCAGTCAACACTGCAGAGAAGACCATGGTTTCAGAAGGAAGGAAGGTCCAGGAAGAGACGCAGGTGTTCTTCAAACATTTCAACACAGAACAGCGATATCAGGTTCCTCTGACGGGCTTGGAAACACATTCTGGAAAATGGACAATGAGTTCCATATTCCACAGGAGTCCTTTTGCCTGGAAACAAATCCAAAACATGAAAAGTAAATGAAAAATGAGCTTTGTAAATGACATCAGACTTCTTAACTTTCATTGTGAAGGATCAGTTTTGCTCTTTTTAGTTCTTTTTTTTTGTGTGTGCGTTGTAAGCATACATCTTTGTCAGGTACAAATTAATAACGACATATGTGCCCACATTTCTCATTTGACCCATTCCCTAGATTCCCACCCCACTCCCTCGCCCTCCCTCCATCTCAGTTTGGTTTAGTGAATAACCTTGATGTACTTTCCGGGCCCCCACCCCCACCCCCGCGCCTCCCGTCTTATCCTCTTCCAGCAATACCACTTCTACCCAAAAGAATGGAAACCAAACTACCAGAACAACACATGTGTATCTATGTTTATAGCTGCACAATTCACAATAGCCAAACTATGGAAGCAGCCAAGATGTCCATCGACAGATGAATGGATTACAAAAGTATGGGACATGTACACAATGGAATTTTACTCAGCCATAAAGAAGAACAAAATCATGATCTTTGCAGGGAAATGGATGCAACTGGAAAATATTATGTTAAGTGAAATCAGCCAGTCACAAAGAGTAAAGAAGCATATGTTCTCCCTAATATGCGGATGCTAGGGAGAAGATGGGGCATAAGAGGGTCTCCAGATGGAAAAGGAGAGACCCTCGATAAACAAAGAAGTTGACTCTTTTTAGTTCTTTAAAAACATCCATTTCATCTCTAACCTAGTCAGCACTAAAATATTGTCCCTGTGTTATTTTTAGTCAACCATCATGGAAATTTCAAGGCATTCATATGATAAAGAGAAAAGGACCCCAAAATGTATTACTGCTCCAAAGATAAAAGTTATAATCTAGCCAGATGCTGTGGCCTACACCTATAATCCCAGTCCTAATGAGGCTGAAGTAGGAGGATCACAAGTTCAAGGTCAGCCTCAGCAACTTAATGAGAGATCCTCTTTCAAAATAAAAAGGGCTAAGGGTGTAGCTCAAAATACCCCTAAGTTCAGTCCTCAGTAACACATACAAAGTTATGACCTTATTGTTAACTAATTTTTTAATTTACATATGCATCATGGCCTTTATACAGTCACTATTAGTAAACATTAATATATGTTTCATTATCTGGTTCTCTTACGAGTACAAAATTTTTTCCAGGTATGGTGGTCTACACCTATAATCCCAGTACTTAGGAGACTGAGAGAGGAAGATCACAGATTTGTGGCTAGCCTCAACAACTTAGCAAGGACTTCTACAACTTAGTGAGAACCTATTTCAAAATAAGAACAAAAATGAAATAGAGCTAGGGGTGTAGCTCAGAGATAGAATGCCTCTGGGTTCAATCTCTAGTATCGCCAAAAAACAACAACAAAATACTAATTTTTTAACAGCTCTTGTTATCACAAAGCTAGATGGCAAAAATACCCTAAACTTGATTTCCCACTTAACACATGATGGTTGCACACTTTAACTCAGCTCTAACACCCTTAAAAGTAGATGCCAGGTTATTTACTATTAAAGTCTGAATACAGTTTATTAGTTTCTTTTCCTTTCCAGTCCCCTATTCCTTCCTTCTCTCCCTCACCCTTTCCTCCTTCTGTTTGTGTATCTCCACAGAAATCTCCCCACCAACTATACTGGAGAAGTCAATCAGGGGAAGAAAAAGTCTTGGTCATATTTTCAAAATATCTCTTTTTTTTTTCTAAAGCTCTCGTTTGCTTTTCTACCAAGCCCACCCATTTTCATGCTTTCTTTTCTGTTATGCATACTTCTATCTTCTCTATTTCTTCTCCCTAAAACTGACCTTATTGTGTGTTAGCAACTTGACAGAAGCAATTAAGCAAATAATAAAGATAGTAATATTAAAGAAGATGCCTAGGATGGGTCACATGTTTTCTCTAATATGCACAAGCTAGGGAGTAATTGGGATACCAGAGGGACTCCAGATAATGGAGAAGAAACCTCAGTGGAGCCAGGGAGGTGTCTAAGGAAAGGGGAGAGGGTTAAAGTGAGGTTCATTAATGGAAATACTATCATTGACTATGTGGACATATGTGAAAACACCAATGTCAATCTCTGTACTTGTTTTGAGAAGGGGGGAAATGGGGAGGTGAAGGGGAGTTACCAAGTGCTATATGCATGTATGTCATTGTCAACATGATTTACATTATGATGTGAGACTATAATGTACCAATAAAAGCATATTTTTAAAAAAAGAAGATGGCTAGAAAAACCTTCAGGTGTGAGAAAACTTATAAAGATAAAGATGTCTAATTTTCTTGCTTCAAAAATTTTCTCTTCATTTTTTTTTTTTTTTTTTTTGCAGTACTGGGGATTGAACTCAGGGGCATTCTACCTCCGAGCTACACCCCCAGCCCTATTTTTTTTATTCTTTATTTTGAAACCGAGTCTCACTAAGTTGCGGAGTGCCTCACTAGGTAGCTGAGGCTGGCCGCGAACCCGGATCCTCCGGTCTCAGCCTCCCGAATGCTGGGATTACA
>PVLC010039308.1:0-14344 GCA_004027655.1 Graphiurus murinus
CCAAAAAAAAAAAAAAAAAAAGTGTTTTCAAGCAAGTGCTTAGTGCGTAGCTCCTGCTGTGGAACACAGCCACAGGATGTACCCTCCCCCAGTTAGGGGCTCGGGCTCACTCCCAAGTTTAGGCACACTCTTCGGCGGTTCCAGCCATCAAGGTCTTCCGACCGTACCCCGGGGCAGAACCAGGGCAGGTCTGCCCACATCCCAACTGGTACCTTGACACACACGCCTGGACCCTCCTCCAGGCCCAGAGCAGGGGCCGACCTCCCACGGGGCACCGTGGCCTGCAGGAGCGTTCAATGCACAGTGCCTGGAAATAGCCAAGTGCGCCACAATGGCCCTGGAGCAGGAAAGATGTGGGGATCCAGAGACTCCTCCGGGAATTGGAGAGGGCTAGAGGTGAGTTTGAGCAAGGACGTTGGGAAGTCAGCCCTAGCCTAGGCAATCCGCAGAGGCGCTCCAGGGGGCGCCGGCAGCAGGGGCGTGGGGAACCCACCCCGAGGCGGAAGGGGCGCGCGGAGACCCCGGGGGGCGCCGGAAGGGGCGCGCGGGGCCGTTGGCCGCGGCCGGGCCGGCGGCCGTTGCCGAGCTGTGGCCTGCCAGGCGAGGTCAGGCGTCTAGCAGGGCTGCGGCCGCAAAGACCAAAGACTCGCCCACCCCCATGGGTGGCGGCCGCACGTCGCCCAAGAAGCCAGGTAGCCCCAGCCCCGCGGCGGCGGCGGCACTCCTGGAGGAGCAGCGGCGGGAGCTGGAGAAGCTGCGGGCGGAGCTGGAGGCGGAGCGCGCGCGCGGGCTGGCCGAACGGCGTCGCTTCGCAGCCCAGGGGCGCCAGCTTCGGGAAGCCGCGGAGCGGGAGCGGCAGCAGCTGGCGGACCATCTGCGCTCCAAGTGGGAGGCGCAGCGCTTCCGGGAGCTGCGGCAGCTGCAGGAGGAGGTGCAGCGCGAGCGCGAGACCGAGATTCGGCAGCTGCTGCGCTGGAAGGAGGCTGAGCTGCGGCAGCTGCAGCAGCTGCTGCACCGCGAACGAGATGGAGTGGTGCGCCAGGCCCGGGAGCTGCAGCGCCAGCTGGCCCAGGAGCTAGTGAACCGCGGCTACGGTGGTCGCGCGGGGGCGCCCGAGGTCGCCGCCGCTCAGTGTCGCTGTCGCCTGCAGGAAGTGCTGGCGCAGCTGCGCTGGGATACGGACAGCGAGCAAGCGGCGCGCATCCGCCACCTGCAGGCAGCGCTGGAAGTGGAGCGCCAGCTCTTCCTCAAATACATCCTGGATCACTTCCGCTGGCAGCCCGCGCTGTCTGGACCCCCCGACCCTCAGGCCGTGCAGGCCTTAGAAGAGCTGCTTCCCGAAACTGCAAGCAGTCCTTGCGGCACCCCGACACTCGGATCCTTGGAAAGCCTGAGCGCCAGCGTCCGCGTCCGCTCCCGCTCCCTCGACCTGGTGTCCTCGGTGCGCTCCAGCTCCCCGAATGACCTGCTCCCTACGCGGGCCAGCTCCCTAGATTCTTTGACAACAGCCCGTTCCCTCTTACTGGACAGCACACTGAGTTGCCCCAAGGCCTTCCAATCGGAGGCGCAGGTCTCCTCGACAGACACGTCCATCCTGGGCTCTCCAAGTCTCCCACCGCCACCACTGCCACCGTCCCTGCCACCGTCGGCGCGCAGGGCACCTAGCGATCCGCGGGGAGGAGAAGGCTCAGGGAACCAGCCCTGCGAGGCTCTGACGCCCTCGGAGCTGGGCGTGGACTACCACGCACTGGTGAAGCAGAACTCGGAGCTGGCCGAAGCGTTGCAGGTGCTGGCGCGCCGCTGCTCGGCGCTGCGCGAAGAAAACGTGCAGCTGCGGCGCGCAGGCCTCCCGGACCCGGCGGACGAGAAGGTGAAGCGGCTCAAAGTGAAGCACGCCGAGCTGACCGGCCTAGCGCGGCGCCTGGAGGACCGGGCTCGCAAGCTGCAGGAGACCAACCTTCGGGCCGTGAGCGCGCCCGTGCTGGGCGAGAGCCACGCCGATCTGGAGCTGTGCCAGGCCTTCGCCCGCCAGCGCGCCCAGGATCTGGCAGAGCAGGCTAGCGCGCTGCTGGCCAAGGACAAGCAGATCGAAGAGCTGCGGCAGGAATGCCACCTGCTGCAGGCGCGCGTCGCCACGGGCCTCGGCAGCGCCTCGCCTCCTGGAGGGGGCGCCCCTCGCTCGCAGTGGCTCAACATTCACGACCTGGACCGGCTGCAGCGCGAGTCCCAGCGGGAAGTGCTGCGCCTGCAGAGACAGCTGATGCTGCAGCAGAGCAAGGGCGGACCCCGGGCCGAGGCGGGCGGCCGGAGCTCCCCCGGCCAGGAGGCGCGACACCAGGTGCAGGCGCTAGAGCGAGAGCTGGGCGCGCTGCGGCGCGAATGCGAGGAGCTGGGCGCGCAGGCGGCGGCGGCACGGCGGCACGGCGAGGAGGCGGAGGCTCAGCTGCAGGCAGCGCTGCGCAAAGGCGCCAGGCTGGCGGAGGAGAACGCGCGGCTGCGGGCCCTGGCCGACTGGGTGCGGAAGGTGGCGGCGGAGAACAGCGACGTGCGCGGGCAGCTGGGCCGCGCGTTCCAGGAGCGCGACGCCGCCGGCCTGCTGGCGGAGCAGCTGCTGCAACAGGCGGCGCGCGGGCAGGACAGGCAGCAGCAGCTGCAGCACGACCTGCAGAAGGCCCTGAGCGACCTCCAGGACGCCCGGAAGGAGATGCAGGCGCTGCATTGTCAGCCTGGCCATCCTCCCGAGCAGCCACGGGAGCTAGTCCAAGCCCCAGAATCCCCAGTCAGGGGGAGTGGGAGGCCCAAGTTCAAGCCCAGGCCTGAAGACCCTGCATGGTCACAACTCCCTGTCACAGGCCAGCCTCCGGTTTGTCTCGCCCCAGTTCTTGAGGAACCAACCAGTACCCCCCACGCGTCGGACTCCAGGCCACAACCCAAGAAAACTAGCTCCCCCCGGGAGGCGGAGTCCGCGTGGGCCGCGGTGCCTTCTTGTCTTACTGTAGACAAGAGCACCGTCGTGGAGATGGATGATCTGGAGCTAGACAGTGTGTCCCCCGCCTTGGAAGTGAGGGCCCTTGAGGCTCCCGCCTCCCCCAAACTCAAGATCTTCTTGGCTAAGTACAGCTACAACCCCTTAGAGGGGCCCAGTGAGCATCCAGAGAGCGAGCTGCCCCTCACAGCGGGAGAATATGTATATATCTTTGGGGACGTGGACGACAACGGCTTCTACGAAGGGGAGCTGGAAGATGGCCGGCGAGGCCTGGTGCCCTCCAACTTGGTGGGGAAGATCTCAGACAGCAGCCTCGGTGGCTGCCTGTCCCCCAAATCCCCTGACCTTGGCCCTACTCTACTACCTGCTGGGCAGAGTAAAGCTTCAAAGGAAAATAGCTTATTGCCTGGGTCAACCCGGGGACCGGCAGACAGAGGGCCTGGCCAGCAGAGAAGGGGGGGCGCCAAGGCAGAGGCAGCAGTAGAGACCCCGGAGGCGGAGACCAGAGCCTGTTGGCGGGGATCGCCCCAGAGTGTGGGGGGGCAGAGCTTCTCCAGACCCCTCCTGGGGGGCAGGGGGGGGCTCTGCGGGGCTGCTGTGCAACTACACCTGCAGAACCTCACGGCCACCTCGGCCGACATAACCTGGGTGCACGGCAGCAGCCGGCACCCCCATGCGGTGTACCTCAACGACCAGGAGCAGGCCCTGACCCCCGCAGGTGTGAGCTGCTTCGGCCTCCAGGGCCTGCGTCCCGGCACGCAGTACCGGGCGCGGGTGGAGGCGCGCCTGCCGTGGGACTTGCTGCAGGTGTGCTGGGACTCCGTGTCCTCCACCATCACCTTCGACACCCCCTTAGCAGGACCCCCGGACCCCCCACTCGATGTGCTGGTGGAGCATCACAGCTCGCCGGGCTTCCTGGCGGTCAGCTGGCTCCCGGTGACCATCGACTCAGCCGGGTCCTCCAACGGAGTGCGGGTCACCGGCTACGCCGTGTACGCGGACGGGCTCAGGGTGGCCGAGGTGGCCGACGCCACCGCGGGGAGCACCCTGTTGGATTTGTCCCAGCTGCCGGTGCCTCCGACGTGCCAGAAGGTGTCAGTGAGAACCATATCCCTCTATGGTGAGTCCCCGGACTCAGTGCCGGCTCAGATCCCTGAAGACTGCTTTCCCTGGCACCTGTTGCCGGAGGCTCTGCCCTTTAGCTACACCTGTGGCGACCCCTCCGCTTGCAGAGTCACTGCCCCCGTGTGCTGCCAGAAGCTGACACAGAGTTCTCTGAGCCCCTACACCCCTGGAAGCTGTGGGGAGCCTCAGGCCAAGGTTTTAGAAACATCCCCGGAAGGACCCCCAAAGAAGCAGTCCCCATTGTGCGACCCGAGCTTCCAAGGGGCTGGCCGCAAAGCCCGGGGGCCCATGGAAGCCTGGAAGGATAGCGGAAAGGACCTGCCTTCTCCGGAGAGTCCTCAGAACCACCGGAGGCCGCCTCTGTCCAGTGCCGGTGGAGTAGGAGAACACTATCCTCAGCCCATGCACACCAGCAGGAGCCCGGCTGCAAGGTTGAACCCTCTGTACCCTGAGCGCGAACCCAGGAAATCGTCACATCACAGGAAGGCCGCCCTAGAGAAGGACTTTAGGCCTAAGCAAGACGTCCAAGAGGTCACGCTTCCCCAGCAGGGCTCCAGCCAGCAATACGCAGCCACAGCTGACTTCCACAGTATCTTGGAGGAGGAGGAGGAGGAGAGGGAGGAGGAGGAGGCGGAGGAGGCCGAGGAGGCGGTGGCAGCAGCAGGCTTGGATCCTTGGTACACCGGCCACAGAAAGCAGAGGAAGAAGCGCAGGCCCCAGAGCAGGGGAGGACAGGGGCTGGGGAGCAAGCGGGAGTGCCAGCTCTGTCAGCCCGGCTCCTCGCTGGGCCCAGCTCCACCCAGCAGAGTCACTAAGGTGTCCAGGGGCGGCCCCCCATGGGCGGGGACAGAGGCCAACACTCCGGCCAGGCTCTTTGTAGCCCTCTCTGATTACGACCCCCTGGCGATGTCTGCCAGCCCCGAGGCTGCGGAGGAGGAGCTGGCCTTCCAGAAGGGGCAGTTGCTGAGGGTGTGGGGTGGTCGGGATCCCTACGGCTTCTACTACGGAGGGTGCAATGGAAGGGCCGGCCACATCCCCGGGCACCTGGTGGCTGAGGTAGAAGAGGATGTAGAAAGGACTGACAGCAGGTGGCATCTGCCAGCACAAAGGCACCCGCCCTCGGTGGCCCACCTCGAGGACTTCGAAGGCCTTGCCAGCCCCCAGGGCTCCTTCCTCCTGGCCCAAGGGAACTCGAGGAGACCTACACTGTGGACCCCGAAGACCATGATCGCTGCCTTGGACTACGATCCCAGGAACGGGAGAGTGCGGGGCAGGGCAAAGGGCAAGCTGGCCCTGAGGGCTGGGGACCTGGTCACAGTCTACGGGCCCGTGGATGACAAGGGCTTCTATTACTGCGAGTTGGCGGGCCACAGGGGCCTGGTGCCGGCACACCTGCTGGACGACGTGTCCCCCCAGGGAGAGTGAGCAAGGTCCCCCGCAGGGCAGTGGCAGCCTCTGGCCGCCCACACCCCTCCAGAGGAGGAGCAAAGAGGAGTATCCCCACACCGTACCCCTCCTCACAGCCACTGAAAGTGCCCTTTGTCCCGGGGACCGACCGTGCGTCCCCCCGGCCTCCAAAAGGAGCAGAGCTTCAGTCCGAGTTGAGTTGTTTCCAAAAGAAAATAGAACAAGCCCATTTCCGAGACACCCCCAAAGAGGCAGCCCCCAGGGTTCGACCGTCGCTCGGGCGGAGCTGGGAGTCTGCCAGGCGCTTCCCCGTGAAGGTAGCTGGGGTGGCTGTTTGGAGAAGTGCCTTCTGCTGCCCACCATGGGTGTGTTCTCTAGCCGGTTAACATGATTCGTCCATTGCCTTGTATGAAAGTCTGAAGAAAAGTCTGCATCTTTAAAAAAAAAAAAAAAAAGCGATCAGAATGTTATTTTTCTATTTTATGTTCAACCCCTCATTAAAATGTTCATAGAAAAAAAGTATACTTTAGAAGTTAAAGAGCGAGCCGGGCGTGGTGGCGCACGCTTGTAATCCCAGCATTCGGGAGGCTGAGACCGGAGGATCCGGGTTCGCGGCCAGCCTCAGCTACCTAGTGAGGCACTCCGCAACTTAGTGAGATTCAGTTTCAAAATAAAGAATAAAAAATAGGGCTGGGGGTGTAGCTCAGAGGTAGAAGGCCCCTGAGTTCAATCCCCAGTACCGCAAAAAAAAAAAAAAAAAAAGAAGTTAAAGAGCAACCAAGGGACACACGAGCACACTTCTTCCCCTTTCTTCTGTCTAGTAGATCCGAAAGGGCTGCAGGAAAACATATTTATTTATTTATTGGTCCTGAGGATTGAACCCAGGGGCATTCCACCTCTGAGCTATGCCTCCAGCCTTTTTTATTTTTTATTTATTTATTTATTTATTTTTGCGGTACTGGGGGTTGAACTCATGGGCATTCTACCTCCGAGCTACACCCCCAGCCCTATTTTTTATTCTTTATTTTGAAACCTAGTCTCACTAAGTTGCGGAGTGCCTCACTAGGTAGCTGAGGCTGGCATTTTTATTTATTTATTTTTGTGAGGCATTCTTTCTCCAAGTTCCACGCCCAGCCCTATTTTATTTTATTTTATTTTTTGTACTGGGGATTGAACCCAGGGGCATTCTACCTCTGAACTACATCCCCAGCCCTTTTTTTTTTTTTTTTTGTGGTACTGGGAATTGAACTCAGGGGCATTCTACCTCTGAGCTATATCCCCAGCCCTATTTTTTATCCTTTATTTTGAAACAGGGTCTCACTAAGTTGTGGAGTGCCTCACTAGGCAGCTGAGGCTGGCCGCGAACCCGGGTTCTCCAGTCTCAGCCTCCCAAATGCCGGGATCACAAGCATGTGCCATCACGCCCAGCTTGTTTCAAAATAAAGAATAAAAAAATAGGCTGGAGCTGTCGCAAAAAAAAAAAAAAAAAAAAAAAAGTAGCTGAGGCTGCTCACAAACCTGGATCCTCAGGTCTCAGCCTTCCAAGTACTGGGATCACAAGCATTTGCCACCATACTTGGTTTGTTTTATTTTTAATTTTGAACTAGGTACTCACTAAGTTGTGGAGGGCCTCACTGTGTTGCTGAGGCTGGTGACAAACCTGCAACAATCCTCCTGTCTCTGCCTCCCAAATCCTGGAATTACAAGTGTGGTATGCCACCAAGCCCAGCTGTTTTTTTTTTTTTTTTTTTGTGGTATTGGGAATTGAACCTAGGGGCATTCTACCTTCGAGCTACACCTCCAGCCCTGTTTTTTATTCTTTATTTTGAAACAGGGTCTCACTAAATTGCAGAGGGCCTCACTAAGTAAGCTGAGGCTGGCCTTGAACCTTGGATCCTTCTGTCTCAGCCTCAAAAATCCTGGGATTACAAGCATGGGCCACCACACCCAGCTTTTTTTTTTTTTTTTTTCTTTTTTTAATTTTGAAACGGGATCTCACTAAGTTGCTGAGGGTCTTACTAAGTAGCTGAGGCTGACCTTTAATCTCTGATCCTCCAGTCTCAGCCTCCCAAGTCCTGGACGTACAGGGGTGGGCCAGGCGCCTGGCTTCTGCTTCTGACAGCCCTCCCTCTGGCTCCCCACATCCAGCCACGTCCTTCCTTCAGTAGTGTAGCCAGAAACAACTGGACGTGCCCGTGGGGCGGGAGCTTGGGGGCTGCCCGTTGGTTCCAGGGCGAGTCGGTGAATAGGGGCTGGCGGGGTTGTTGTCCCTGGGGCAAAAGGGGGAAGCAGGAAGGGACGGGCAGGACAGCTGCCGCCTGACTCACTGTGGCTGTCTCATCCTCAAAGAACGCTCGGACCACCTGAGGAGCTGCGGCGGCCGCCTGTGTGCCTACCTTCTGTGAGCCAGCGGAGGAAGCCACTTCGTTCCCTGTGGGTCGGAGGCCATCCTTGTCTCCTCCCATGCTCACAAGGTCCCCTGTTCCCAGCGGGAAAACAGGCTCAGACAGGCCCCGGGGAGGGCACCCAGACCAGCTCACCCCGCGGGACTGCAGCGCTGGCCCCGGAGGGCAGCCACCGTCTCTCCTCGCTGGCCAGTGACCACAGCTGAGAGCAATGCCTTGCAAAGTTTAGCAAAACAGAACAAAATTGATCATCACAGCCGGGCGTGGTGACGCACGCCTGGAATGCCAGTACTTGGGAGGCTGAGACAGGAGGATCGAAAGTTTTGGTTATTATTATTTGTGTGTGTGTGTGTGTGTGTGTGACTGAGGATCAAAGCCAGGGGCGATCTACCTCTGAGCTACGCCCCCAACCTGATTTTATTTCTTATTTTGATTTTTTTTTTTCAGTACTGGGGATTGAACTCAGGGGCATTCTACCTCTGAGCTATACCCCCAGCCCTTGCACCGCCACACCTCACTTCAGTAATTCTTTTTTTGGGGGGGTGGGAACTGGGGCTGGAACCCAGGGGCATTCTACTTCTGAGCTACACCCCTCGCCCTATTTTATTTTTCTGTTCTGAAACAGTCTCCCTAAATTTTGGAGGACTTCACTAAGTTCCTGAGGCTAGCCACGAACCTGTGATCCTCTTGTCTCAGCCTCCCAAGTACAAGGATTACAGTCATGTACCACCATACTGGGCTCAGTAACTCTTTTTTTGTTGTTGTTTCGTTTTGTGGTACTGGAGATTGGACCCAGGGCCATTCTACCTCTGAGCTACACCCCAGCCTTATTTTATTATTATTATTATTATTTTTTTTTTTTTTGGTGGTGGTACTGAGGATTGAACCAAAAGGCAGGCATTCTACCTTCGAGCTACAGCCCAGCCTTATGTGTTTTTTTGCCTTACTGGGGATTGAACTCAGGGACGTTCTACCTCCGAGCTACACCCGCAGCCCTAATTTTTATTCTTTACTTTGAAACCCGGTCTCACTAAGTTTTGGAGTGCCTCACTAAGTAGTTGAGGCTGGCCGCGAACCCGGATCCTCAGGTCTCAGCCTCCCAAATGCTGGATTACAAGCATGCACCACCACGCCCAGCCCTAGCCTTTTTTTTTTTTTTTCTCATTTGGAAACAGGGTCTTGCTAGGTTGATGCATATCTCACTACTTGCTGAGGCTATCCTTGAACCTTCAATCCTATCTCAGCCTCCCAAGTACAGGGATTACAGGCATGCACCACCATGCCCAGCTATTTTTTTTTTTTTTTTGGTACTGGGGATTGAACCCAGAGGCATTCTACCTTCAAGCTATACCCTCAGCCCAATTTTTTAAAATTATTTTTTCTTATTTGTAAACAGGGTCTCAGTAGGTTGATGAGAGTCTCACTACTTGTTGAGGCTGTCTTCAGACCTGCCTTCCTCCTATCTGAGCCTCCCAAGTACTAGGATTACAAGTGTGTGCCACCACACCCGGCCCGGCCTCAGCCCTATTTTTTATTCTTTTTTTATTTTTATTTTCGCGGTTCTAAGGATTGAACTCAGGGACATTCTACCTCTGAGCTATATCCTCAGCCCTATTTTTTATTCTTTATTTTGAAACAGGGCCTCACTAAGTAGCTGAGGCTGGCCAGGAACCTTGGATCCTCCTGTTTCAGCCTCCCGGGTACAAGGATTCCATTCGTGCGCCACCACACCCGGCTCAGTAACCCTTTTTGAGTGTGCCGCTCAGTAGCTCAGTAGTGTTAAGTGTTTGCAGTATTGTGCAATGCATCTCCAAGTCTTTTCATCTTGTAAACAGGAACTTTATCCACTAAAACAACAATGCCCATCTATCTCCCTCCCCAGCTCCAGGATAATCACCAACTCGATGTGGAAACAGCTGGCGGCGCCAGTGGTTCCACCCCAGGGACTTCAGTCACCTCTGGCTAGCTGGGCCAGGCCCTGTGCTTTTCTTTTCTTTTTTTTCTTTTTTTTTTTTTTTGGTGGTACTAGGTATTGGACCCAGGGACATTCTACCTCTGAGCCACACCTCCAGCCCTATTTTTAATTCTTTATTTTGAAACAGGGTCTCACTAAGTTGCAGAGGTAGCTGAGGCTGGCTGTGAACCAGGATTCTCCTGTCTCAGCCTCCCAAGTCCTGGGATTACAAGCGTGTGTCACCATGCCTGGCTGGCACTGTCCCCTTCTTTCTTTCCTCTCTTTCTGGTGATCAGGATCAAGCCCAGGGCTTCCCATCTGCTTGACTACTGGACTACAAGGTCTAGCCTCAGTCCTCCTTCCTGTCTCTCTCTCTTTTTTTTTTTTTTTTTTTTTTTTGTGGTGGTACTGAGGATTGAACTCAGGGGCATTCTACCTCTGAGCTATACCCCCAGCCCTATTTTTTTATTCTTTATTTTGAAACCGGGTCTCACTCAGTTGCGGAGTGCCTCACTAGGTAGCCGAGGCTGGCCACGAACCCAGATCCTCTGGTCTCAGCCTCCCAAATACTGGGATTACAAGCGTGGGCCACCATGTCTGGCTCACTCAGAAGCTTATTGAGACCCTGTTTCAAAATAAAGAATAAAAAATAGGAGCCGGGCATGGTGGCGCATGCTTGTAATCCCAGCATTCAGGAGGCTGAGACCGCGAGGATCTGGGTTCGCGGCCAGCCTCAGCTACCTAGTAAGGCACTTCGCAATTTAGTGAGACTCTGTTTCAGAATAAAGAATAAAAAATAGGGCTGGGGGTATAGCTTGGAGGTAGAATACTACCCGAATTCAATCCTCAGTACCGCAAATAAATAAATAAAAAATAGGGCTAGGGGTATAGCGTGGAGGTAGAATGCCCCTGAGTTCAATCCCCAGTGCCGCAAGAAAAAAAAAAAAACCCTTTAAAAATCAACTTATTTTAAAGCTACTGCATTATATCAATGTGGTACTAGAACAAGGAAAAATAAATACACCAGGGCAATATAGAGTCCAGAGAGACAGCCTCCTACGTATACCTTGGTTCAGGGAGAAAGAAGTCTATTCATTAACCAGCCTGAGTAGCTGGATAACCATAAGGATTATTGAAAAAAAAAAAAAAAGAATTTTAACCCCTAGCTCAAATAAAAAACAAAGACAGGGCTGGGGATGTAGCTCAGTGGCAGAGGGTAGAGGACTTGCCTAGCATACCCTGGGGGTTGGGTTCAATACCTGGCACTGAAAAAAAGAAAAAAAAAATAGGGCTGGGGGCCAGGCATGATGGCGCACACTTCTAATCCCAGTACTTGGGAGGCTGAGACAGGAGGATCTGGGTTCGGAGCCATCCTCAGCAATTTAGTGAGGCCCTCCGCATCTTAGTGAGACCCTGTTTCAAAATAAAGAATAAAATAGAGCTGGGGATGTAGATCGGAAGCAGAATGCCCCTGGGTTCAATTTCCAGTACCAAAACAAAAACAAAAATAAAGAATAAAAATAGCTGGGTGTGGTGGGGACTGAACTCAGGGGCAGATTGTAATTCTAGCATTTGGGAGGCTTAGATCAGATGATCCGGGTTTGCGGCCAGCCTCAGTTACCTAGTGAGGCACTCTGCAACTTAGTGAGACCCTGTTTCAAAATAAAGTATAAAAAATAGGGCTGGGGGAGCTGGGCGTGGTGGCACATGCTTGTAATCTCAGCATTTGGGAGGCTGAGACTGGAGGATCTGGGTTCGTGGCCAGCCTCAGCTACTTAGTGAAGCCCTCCGCAACTTAGTGAGACCCTGTTTCAAAATAAAGAATAAAAAATAGGGCTGGAAGCCGGGCGTGGTGGCGCACGCTTGTAATCCCAGCATTCGGGAGGTTGAGACCGGTGGATCCGGGTTTGAGGCCAGCCTCAGCTACCTAGTGAGGCCCTCCGCAACTTAGTGAGACTCGGTTTCAAAATAAAGAATAAAAAATAGGGCTGAGGGTATAGCTCGGAGGTAGAACGCCCCTGAGTTCAGTCCCCAGTACCGCAAAAAAAAAAAAAAAAAAAAAGGGCTGGGGCTGTAGCTTGGAGGTAGAATGCCCTCAGGTTCCATCCCCAGTATCAAAAAAAAAAAAAAAAAAAATAGGGCTGGGGGCGTAGCTTAGAGGTAGAATGCCCCTGGCTTCCCCAGTAGCACAAAACAAAAACAAAAAACAAACAAACAAGAAAAAACAACTGAACTAAACTAAACTTGTGACCCTCTTCCCCTGGCCTCTAGGGTCTCTGGGATTACAGCCTGCACCACTGAGCCTGGCTGCTCTTGTGTTCTTGTGAAATGTTTTCCAGATCTTGTACAGCGATTCTAGAACTGGTCAGCTAATCATCCATTTTGAAAACATACAGTGGCAGAGGGCAGGAGGGGACAGGTCAGGCCAGGTGGTGGGGGATGGGTGAGCGAGAGGCCTCTGGGCAGAAGCAGATGGGGCCCGGACAGGCTCCAGGATCCTTGCACCAAAACCCTTGGACCCGCCCCTCTGCCCGCTGGCCACTCAGGCTCCGTCCCCCTCGGTCACTTCCTGGGCAGGTGTGGACTGGACAGGCTTTAGGCCAGGGAGGGGACTCATGCAGGTGACAGCCAGACATCCACCTCCTTCCTAGCGCTCTGGTGGCCCGTCACCTTGCCAGCCTCGTGCCACCTTCCCTAGCCCCTGCTCAGTCTCCAAGTTACCAGGGCTCTCAGGGAGACGGCTGAGCGGGGCGCAGAGCCATGTTCCCTTGCCTGAGTTCCTGCCTATTCCCCTCCTTTCTTGGTCTTCCTCTGGGTCCTGACCACAGACCAACTTCTCCACGTGATCTACTCAAAATGGCCAGCCCACGGGGCCTGGTGTCCCAGGTCTATTATCCCAATAGTCGGGAGTCTGAGACAGGAGGACTGCAGGTTCCAGGCCAGCCTAGGCAATGTACCCTGCTTTTTTTCTTTCTTTCCTTTTTTTCCCCTGTGGTATTGGAGGGATTGAATCTAGGGGTACTCTACCTCTGAGTTATATCCATCCCAGCCCTATTTATTTATTTATTTATTTATTTATTTATTGCGGTACTGGGGATTGAACTCAGGGGCATTCTACCTTCAAGCTACACCCCCAGCACTATTTTTTATTCTTTATTTTGAAACAGGGTCTCACTAAGTTGCAGTGTCTCACTAGGTAGCTGAGGCTGGCAGAGAACCTGGATCCTCCCGTCTCAGCCTCCCGAATGCTGGGATTACAAGCATGCACCACCAGGCCAGGTCCTCTCGGCCTTTTTTAAAATGTTGATTAATTAATTGGAATTTGGGATTGAATGCATGGGACATACATCTCCAAGTTACACCCCAGCCCTTTATTTATTATTATTATTATTATTATTATTATTTTAATTATTATATTGAGCCAGGCCTGGTGGCCCATGCTTGTAATCCCAGTGCTTAAGAGGCTGAGACAGGAGGATCACAGATTTGTGGCCAGCCTCAGCTACTTAGTGAGGCTCTCCGCAACTTAGTGAGACCCTCTTTCAAAATAAAGAATACACACAGGACTGGGAGCCAGGTGTGGTGATGTGGGCTTGTAATCCCGGAGGCTGAGACAGGAGGATTGCAGGTTCATGGCCAGCCTCAGCTACTTAGTGAGTCCCTCCTCAATGTAGTGAGACCCTGTTTCCAAATAAAGAATAAAAAATAGGGCTGGAAGCCGGGCGTGGTGGTGCACGCTTGTAATGCCAGCATTCAGGAGGCTGAGACTGGAGGATCCGGGTTCTCGGCCAGCCTCAGCTACCTAGTGAGACACTCCGCAACTTAGTGAGACTCGGTTTCAAATTAAAGAATAAAAAATAGCCGGGCGTGGTGGCGCACGCTTGTAATCCCAGCATTCGGGAGGCTGAGACCGGAGGATCCGGGTTCTCGGCCAGCCTCAGCTACCTAGTGAGGCACTCTGCAACATAGTGAGACTCGGTTTCAAAATAAAGAATAAAAAAATAGGGCTGGGGGTGTAGCTCGGAGGTAGAATGCCCCTGAGTTCAATCCCCAGTACCGCAAAAAAAAAAAAAAAAAAAAAAAAAATAGGGCTGGAGATGTAGCTTGAAGGTAGAATGCCCCTGGGTTCGATTCCCAGTACCGAAAAAAAAAAAAAATAAAAACAAAACAACAAGCCAGGTGTGGTGGCACACGCTTGTTAACCCAGGATTTGGGAGGCTGAGACTGGAGGATCTGGGTTCACAGCCAGCCTCAGCTACCTAGTGAGGCACTCTGCAATTTAGTGAGACCCTGTTTCAAAAAATAAAGAATAAGCCGGGAGTGGTGGCGCACGCTTGTAATCCCAGCATTCGGGAGGCTGAGACCTGAGGATCCGGGTTCGCGGCCAGCCTCAGCTACCTAGTGAGGCACTCCGCAACTTAGTGAGACTCAGTTTCAAAATAAAGAATAAAAAATAGGGCTGGGGGT
>PVLC010039309.1:0-14249 GCA_004027655.1 Graphiurus murinus
CAGCCATAAAGAAGAACAAAATCATGTTCTTTGCAGGGAAATGGATGCAACTGGAAAACATTATGTTAAGTGAGATTAGTCAGTCACAAAGAGTAAAGAAGCACATGTTCTCCCTAATATGCGGATGCTAGGGAGAAGATGGGGCATAAGAGGGTTTCCAGATGAAAAGGAGAGACCCTTGATAAGCAAAGAAGTTGATTTAATTGTAGTGGATGCATGGGGCAGAGGGACACCCTAAGGCACATGATGTACTTACACAGTCATATCAAGGTCACTCACTGAACTGAACCTGAGGGAGAGGGAGGGGGAGGGAACGGGGTGGGAATTAGGGAAGGGGTCAAATGAGAATTGTGTGCAAATATGTTGTTAACAACTTGTACTTAACAAAGATGTATGCTATATTGCACGAATTACTACAATAAAAAAAATTAAAAAAAAACAATTCACTGAATTTTAGGAAGGTCTTTGCAATTTATGTGTCACATAAAATAAGAATTTTTTTTTTTTACATCTGGATTGTTTTTGTGAAGACAAGAACCATATCTGTTTTCTTTTTAGCCATATTCCATATGCATTTACCTTCAGTAGATATTTGTTGAATAGTGTGTGTGTGTGTGTGTGTGTGTGTGTGTGTGTGTGTGTGTGTGTGTCCCAGTGGTATTCTAGACCCCCAACCCTTTTTATTTTTATTTTATTTATTTTATTTTGCAGCTGTGGGGATTGAACACAGGGACATTCTACCTCTGAGCTTGACCCCCAGCCCTTTTATTTTTTATTTTGAAACAGGATCTCATTAAGTTGCTGAGAGCCTCACTAAGTTGCTGAGGCTGGCTTCAACCTGTGATCCTCTTGTCTCAGCCTCACAAGTACTGGGATTACAGGAATGTGCCACCATGCCCATCTTGTTGAAAAATTTAACATATAAGATACATTTATGAGTCAGTTTAAGAAATACTTCAACAGAAAAATTGGCAAAGTATGTGACGTATATTCTGTAAATATAAGGCAATGTAATCAGTTCTACATCCTTTGTACACACATTTTCCATGTATATACGCACTTGTGATAATGTTTCATTTTTTTCTTTTCTTTCCCTTTTTTTGGGGGATGGGGTGGGGAGAGGTGGTGCCTAGGGCCCTGCATGCCTGGCTAAGCACATGCTTTACCACTGAACCCTCATCACATTTAATTTATTTCAGGCACAGTAAGAGATTAATAATAGTTAATAATATAAATGGAACAATTATAACATCATACTGTAATAAAGATTATTTGAAATTAAAAAAAAGGAATACTTCAACAGTAAAGTTGGCAAAGTATGTGAAGTATTATGTAAATATAAGGCAATGTAATCTATTATTTCACAAAGAAAGAAGCACAAAGACCAGTAATCGTAAAAGGTGGTTTATCTCTAATGTAGATGGAAACAACACATTTTTTTAAAGATTCAAAATACTTATTTATCCTCAGGATTGGCAAGGGAATGGGGTAAATAAACACTTTCATTTTCTATTTATAAAAGAAAATTATTTTAATTCATTCTGGAAAGCAGTTTGAAAATATGTATCAAATATAAAAGATATGGATCTTTAGACCCCACATTTCTGTATCTAGCAATTTATATAAGGAGATAATCACATATAGTAAGATGTATGTGTATCACATTTGTAGCTATATTGGTTATGCCATAGAAGAATTGGAGTTAAAATATTCAAGTATATAAAATTTGTTAAATAAGCCATGGGCCCTTTATATATTGAATCCCATTCAGCCATTAAAATAACCTAGATCCATATTGATTAATCTGCAAAAGTATTAATGGTATATTGCTAAGTGAATAAAACAAGTACAAGGTGATTTTTGTAACAGATAAAAGAGTGAAGTATATTTAAATATTATTTCATCCGATATGTATATCTAATGTAGAAGATCTTAGAAATAACATTCTTGAGCACTCTTAGAAGATCTTAGAAATATCACTCTTGGGTTTAATATAGCATGTATGGAATTATTCTATATACCAGAGCTTGGCAAACTTTTGCTATAAAAGGTCAGGTAATAAATATTTTTAAGTTTTTCAAGTTGTACAGTCTTACTACTTAACTCTTCTATTGTTGTACAAAAGTAGCTATGGACAATATATAATCAAGTTTCTGATGAAACTTTAGTTACACAAACAGGCAGTCTCCTAAGTTTGCTGATCTCTCTTTCTCCCCCTTTCCCCCTTCCCCCCATCCCCTCCTCCGCCTCCTCTCCTTTTCCCCCTCTCCCTCTCTCCTATCTCCCTCCATATTCTCTGCAAGACTCTACTAGTCTTGATTCACTGGCAAAGCCATCAGCACCCCCATTAGTGCCCAGATGAAAAACTTGCCCCGCCCCAGATCCTAGGAAGTTTGGGTCAACCTCTTTCCTCATGCCCATCAGGGCGTTGATGCCTGCCATAGGGTGCATAGGGTGTTATAGATATTTTTTTTACAGAATAAAAGATATATAGAGCTAAAAAAAAGATTGTGTGTGTGTGTGTGTGTGTGTGTGTGTGTGTGTGTGTGTGTGTTCACTTGTATGTTAACAGCAGATGGCTCTGTGGAGGGATTCTAGCTGACTTTTATTTGCTACTCTATATTTTTTTGTATTGTTTGTTTTTTGTGGTACTGGGGATTGACCTCAGGGGTATTCCACCTTCAAGCTATACCCACAGCCCTATTTTTTATTCTTTATTTTGAAACCGAGTCTCACTAAGTTGTGGAGGGCCTCACTAGGTAGCTGAGGCTGGCCGCAAACCCAGATCCTCTGGTCTCAGCCTCATAAATGCTGGTATTACAAGTGTGGCCACCACACGTGGCTAGTATTGTTTGGTTTTTAAAGACACTTGGAAATTAGTATTTCTTAAAAAGAATCTGTTTACCCTTCAGAAAAATAGGTTCATACCATAACATGATCTTCCATATTACATATGCATATATCAGATCAAGTAATATTTAAATATAATTCACTCTTTTATCTGTTACTAATCACCTCTTGTCTGAGTTATTGTATATATTTGTTTTTTTGTGTGTGTGATCTGCAGTTTTTTAAAAATTATTTATTTATTTATTTATATTATTAATTGGTGCATTGTAATCATACATCTTTGTTAGGTACAAGCTGATAAAGGCATATATGCACATATTTCTCATTTAACCTCTTCCCCAATTCCCACCCCACTCCTTCGCCCTCCCTCATTATCAAGTTCAGTTTAGTGATTGACTTTGATATATTTGTGACAAAGTACATCATGTGCATTAGGGTGTTCCCCCTCCCATCCATCACCTTCAGTTAAGTCAACTTCTTTGTTTATCTAGCGTTTCTCTTTTTTATCTGGAGTCCCTCTTGTGCCCTATCTTCTCCCTAGCATCTGCATATTAGGGAGAACATATGCCTTTTTACTCTGTGGCTGACTAATCTCACTTAATGTTTACCAGTTGCATCAATTTCCCTGCAAATGACATGATTTTGTTCTTCTTTATGGTTGAGTGAAATTCCATTGTGTACATATCCCATAGTTTTGTAATCCATTCATCTGTCGATAGACATCTTGGCTGCTTCCATAGTTTGACAATTGTGAATTGTGTGGCTATAAACATAGATACACATGTGTCAGTCTGATAGTTTGGTTTCCATTCTTTGGGGTAGATACCCAGAAGTGGTATTGCTGGATCATATGGTAGGTTCATTCCCATTTGTCTGAGGATCCTCCATACTGTTTTCCAAAGTGGTTGCACAAGTTGGCAATCCCACCAACAATGTATTAGGGTTCCCACTTCTCCACACCCTCACCAGTATTTATTGTTGTTCGTGTTTTTTTATGATTGCCATTCTGATTGGAGTTAGGTGAAATCTCAAGGTAGTTTTGATTTGCATCTCTCTGATTGCTATGATGTTGAACATTTCCTCATACATTTATTGGCCATTTGTATTTCTTCTTTTGCGAGGTGTCTACTTAGATCCTTTGCCCATTTTTTGATTGGGTTATTTGTTTTCTTAGCTGTGAGTTTCTTGAGTTCTCTGTATATCCTATATATTAGTTCTCTATCAGAAGAGTAGCTGGCAAAAATTTTCTCCCACTCTGTGGGCTCTCTGTTGAGGTTCTTGATAGTTTCCTTTGCAGCACAGAAGCTCTTTAGTTTAATTAAATCCCATGTATTAATTTTCCTTTGAGTTGCTTGTGCTTTTGGGGTCTTGTTGAGAAAGTTTTTACCTGTGCCTATGTGTTGTAGAGTTGGCCCTATGCCCTCTTCAGGTAGCTGCAAGGTCTCTGTCCTGACTTCCAGGTCTTTGATCCACCTTGAGTTGGCTCTTGTGCAGGGTGAGAAAGTGGGATTTATTTCCATTTTCCTATATATGGTTAATCAGTTTTGCCAACATTATTTGTTAAAAAGGCTATCTTTTTTCCAGTGTATATTTTTGGCTCCTTTGTCAAAAATCAATTGGCTGTAAGCCTGTGGGTCTGTTTCTGAATCTTCTATTCTGCTCCATTGGTCTATGTGTCTGTTTTTGTGCCAATAGCATACTGTTTTTATTACTGTGGCTTTGTAATATAGTTTGAAGCCAGGTATTGTGATACCTTCTGCATGGTTCTTATTGCTAAACTACTTTGGCTATTCTGGATTTTTGTTGTTCCAACTGAATTTAAGGACTGATTTTTCTATGTCTGTGAGGAATGACCTTGGTAATTTCATGGGTATTGAATTGAATCTGTCAATCACTTTTGGGAGGATGGCCATTTTGATGATATTTATTCTGCCTATCCAAGAGCATGGAAGATCTTTCCATCATCTAAGGTTTTCATCAATTTCTTTTTTCAACTTTTTATAGTTTTCCTTATAGAGGTCTTTTACCTCTTTTTGTGAGGTGTCTATTTATATCCTTTGCCCATTTTTTGATTGGGTTATTTGTTTTCTTAGCTGTGAGTTTCTTGAGTTCTCTGTATATTCTAGATATTAGTCCTCTATCGGAGGAGTAGCTGGCAAAATCTTTCTCCCATTCTGTGAGCTCTCTGTTGAGGTTCTTAATAGTTCCCTTTGCTGCACAGAAGCTCTTCAGTTTAATGCAATCTCATGTATTGATCTTCCTTTGAGTTGCTTGTGCCTTTGAGGTCTTGTTGAGAAAGTTTTTAACTGTGCCAATGTGTTGAAGTGCTGGACTATGCCCTCTTCAAATAGCTGCAAGGTCTCTGGCCTGACTTCCAGGTCTTTGATCCATCTTGAATTGACTTTTGTGCAGGGTGAAAAAGTGGGGTATATTTCCATTTTTCTGCATATGGTTAACCAGTTTTGTCAACACCATTTTTTGTTGTTGTTGTTGTTTTTGTGGTACTGGGGTTGACCCAGGGGCATTCTACCTCTGAGCTATACCCCCAGCCCTATTTTTTATTCTTTATTTTGAAACAGGGTCTCACTAAGTTGGTGGAGAGCCTCATTAAGTAGCTGAGGCTGGCCACAAACCCGTATCCTCCAGTCTTAGTCTCCTAAGTACTAGGATTACAAGTGTGCGCCACCACATCCAACTTTACCAACACCATTTGTTAAAGAGGCTATCTTTTTTCCAGTGTATGTTTTTGGCTCTTTTGTCAAAAATCAGTTGACTGTAAGTGTGTGGGTATGTTTCTGAGTCTTCTATTCTGCTCCATTGGTCTATGTGTCTATTTTTGTGCCAATACCATGTTTTTTTGTTTGTTTGTTTGTTTTTTTACTGTGGCTTTGTAGTATAGTTTAAAGTCAGGTATTGTGGTATCTCCTGCATGGTTCTTGTTTTGAAGAACTACTTTGGCTATTCTGGGCTTTTTGTTGTTCCAAATGAATTTAAGACTGATTTTTCTATGTCTGTGAGGAGTGACCTTGGTAATTTAATGGGTATTGCATTGAATCTGTAGGTCTCTTTTGAAAGAATGGCTATTTTGATGATGTTTATTCTCCTTCAAGATCGTGGAAGATCTTTCCATCTTCTAAGGTCTTTTTCAATTTCTTTTTTCAACTTTTTATAGTTTTCCGTATAGAGGTCTTTTACCTCCTTGATTAGGTTTATCCCTAAGTATTTTATTTCTTACCTCTCCTATTTCTGTTACTCCTAGCTTTCTGGATTTTCTTCCTATCCCTTTAATACAGGTGTCCTCCAAGGTTTGGCCCTTGTCCTCCTCTTTTCACTACATTATCTCCCTTTGCATCTTATGCATTTGAATACCACCTCATGTGAGGACCTATCTGGACATTCATGGAAATAGATAACAAGTGGCCAGTTCTACCTTGGGAATTTATTTATTCTCACAATAACTTACCCTTCCCATGGCTCCTTTCAGCTCCTTATGTAGATTTTAGCTTTCCATCAAATTCCTCCTATAGATGGGCGAAAGGTAGATTTACTGACTCATCAAGCCCACCAAAGTGTGCAACACTGTGAACTTTGCTTTCCAATTTAGCACCTTAGTGTCTTCTGGATATGTATTTGGAGACTGAGGAAAATAAAAAAAGAGAAACAGCTTTATCTGTCATTATCTAGGCAAGATGTAGTGACCTGATTAGCTAGATTGCAGTGGAAATAAAAAGAAGTGGATGCATTTTGGAATTTTGAGACAACAAATTAACAGTATTTAGTGATAGAGTAGATCTGAAGTGAAGGACAAGTTCTATCAAAAATAACTACATTTTCTGGCATGTGCAAATAGGAAGAAATGGCTATCTTTTCCTTAGAAGTAGAGGCTCTCATCATCTGCTGAGAATCAGAAATGGAGTGGGGGTGGTCAGAAGCTGAGCATTTTTCCAGCCAGAGGGAAGGATGGATATTTCAGGCAGAAGCAGCAACATTAGCAAAGGCTTGGAGAGGTAGAAATAATCAGTGTTTTTTGGAAATTGCAAAGTGTCTAATGGAATTAGAACATAGAAACATGGGAGGTGGACAGTCTAGAAAAGTGAGTCTGAAAAAGCAAGCTAAAGCCTAAATGTAAAGGGCTTTCGATCCTATGCCAATTACCAACTTTATAATTCAGCTTTTCACACATTTAGATACCAATTGATAAAATTTTATATCCAGTTAATGGATCAATCTAGAATTTCCCCCCTTTTGTTTTGCAAAGTAAAGTATTAGTTGCATAATAAAATCCACTATTTTACTTAAAATATCAGAAATATTATTCCTTATTTTTGATCATGAAAAATAAATCTTGGACTCACTAAGAAATTATTATAATTATCACAAGACTTTATTTTGATTAACGAAGAATGACTAGAAATTAATAAACACTAAGCTTCTATTTGAAAAGAGAAACTCAGAAGCTGATTGCTTAACTTCAACACCTTAGACAAACAGCCACAAATCACCAGTCAAGTGGAGAGCTTGAGCAATGAAGAATAGTAGTAGCAGCATTGCTGAGCCTTACCATATGATAACATGCTTAAAAGGGCTTGGCAAATGACCGGACTTCCACTGTTCTAGAGGGAATAATGATTTATGTTTAGTAAATAGGACAAATGTCTTGCCAGCTTTTTAAAAATTATTTTGTAAAAATGTGTAAGGAAAGCACTAAAGTTTGTTAACTTTAGAATTATAAAAATTATAATTTTAAATGCCCATTTCAAAAGATTAATCCTCAGTGTATAGTGTCAAGAAGTTTTTATATGTCTTTTTGTGCATGTCTTAAAATATCATCATACTTTATGGCAATTATATATAAGTATAAATATAATCTGAGTTATCCTAATATTTTCTTACTCTTTTGAAACATTTTTTATTTTTCCTTTCTTTTTGTTTATAGTTTTCTGTTAAGATCTTGAAAATAGAACAGTAGGTATTTTCATATTTAAAGGAAGTGTAAGTATACAGGAATTTCAGGAATTGCACTAGAATTGACATTAACTCTAAATTATATTATAAAAGAAGCTAAGGAACAAATAAATCATGCCAAAAATACTTAGGATTGGGAGGACTAGATGCCTCAGGGAATTGGTAATTTGATCCAAAGCCTGTCACCTGTTAAAATTTATCCTGGGTCAGTAGTGACTGAAAATCATCAGGACCTGACAGGTGTTCAGGATCGTGTGTAAACTGAAGTGGTGGACTCAGTATAGTTCCTATTTGACACGTGTATGCATGACTAAAACCACTGCAGCATTAATTGATAACTATGCTGGAAATCTTGATTGAGTTGCCAAGGACTAACTGGCCTGAACTCTTTTCACCCCTACTAATGTGCCTTTTAAAATAGGTTCAAGTGTGCTGGGTCATAGAAAAGTATGTGTGGGCCTGTCCCTCTGATTTACATGACTCCTAAAATTAACCAACTATAGTTTTTCACAGTAGATTCCCTCATTATAACACTTAAGCTTTTTTCATGATGAAATGCTTATCTATCTCTTGAATCTTCAAGTAATGTAAAGCATTAAATTGCTGCTACTTCTGTATGGAGCAAAGTAGGCACATTTCCCTAAAATATTCTCTCCTTGGAATTTAGAGTCATAGATAATGCTCTTTAATGTTTCCATCAGTCATAACTAAATACTACTGAAGGATTTTTCAATGTAGTTAATATTTGCGATTCAAAAACTGACTTTACTAGAGAGACAAATGAAAGAATCCTAAGGAACCCTCCCTCGTTGGTAGTGGATGAAGGAAGAGAAAGAAAAGAATTGATCCTCACTGGTATCATAGTGAGTAAAACAACTATTTTTTTCTCGTTAAAAGATTACCATGGTATACATTATCTGTATACATGGATTTATCACCAACCATGCTAGCAATGAGATTCTAGCCAAAGTGGGGAAGAAAAACAGACTTTTAATAATTAGCTGGCAATTTTGTTAATCGTATATGCCCTAGCTTCTACTCTTTAGCAAGAACATGATCAGGATGCTTACAAATGAATTCTTTAGTTGGTAGCTATGTAGTGTTTTTTAACTAGCAAATTATTCTTCCTTTCTACAGATCCTTCCAGCATGCAAAGGATAGGCTGAAAAAAATCTTAAACATGTTTATTTATAGGCAAAAATAGTGATGACATAACATGTAAACTGGTTTACCAGTAGTGGCAATAAATATAATTATATGTGTACAGTAGTACAGTGTCCTTTGTCAAATAGCTGACCAGGGATATGGTTGTATTTGTGATCATGGGACAAGACCGGTTTATTTATTTGTATAATATATTAGTGAACTCATTATCAAGATACATTTATAAGCTGAGTCATTCAAGACTCTACAGTAACAGATGGGGCTGGTTATAAATGAGTTGTCCAGTCTTGCTTTGCTGCTTTCGTACAATCATTCTAGGCATTCCTCAAACATGCTTGGTACTCTGCCTTCCTGTCTTTTGACAGGCTGCCTGCCTTATCACCCTGGAGTGCTCTCCTTTTCTTTCTCCCTTCTTCCCTATCATCTCATCTACACCTTTCTTTTGGTCAGGCAAACTTCCAACACGTTTTTCTAAGTTCAGAGTATCTATAACTTTTTTTCGAGTTCTCTCACCATTTCTTTCCACCCATGGCCACTGTCCATTCTAGACAATATTGATTTTTATTTCCATGCATTTAACATTAGTGTTGTGGCTGGTTATATTTGTATTTGTGGGCTAGTCAAAAGAGATATTATGATGTGTTTAACATGTGATAGACACTTAGAGATATTTGTTGATCAAATTATTTAATAAATATAGCTTCATTCTTAGCATTTTTGTTTTGTTTAAATAAATGTTTTGTTGTATGCTTAAATAAGCTCTGGAAGGCCTAGAAAAATATCTGTAGAGATACATTTAAATATTTTTGTTTCCAATGAATTTAATTTTTACAATCCTGACCACAATTTTATCAACTATGGGTTTTAAGGTAGTTTCAATAATTGTTAATTTGTGTATATGTGTTGAAAATTGGCTAATGGACTTTTTTTTTTTTCTTATACTGGGGACTGAACCCAGGGGCATTCTACCTCTGAGCTACACCCCCAGCCCGATTTTATATTCTTAATTTTGAAACAGGGTCTCACTAAGTTGTAGAGGGCCTCACTAAGTAGCTGAGGCTGGCCACAAACCTGGATCCTCTGGTCTCAGCTTCCCAAGTACTGGGATTACAAGCGTGCGCCACCACACCCGGCTAATGGACTTTTTAAATCTATGATCAATTGTGTGGAAGTTCCACCAGTTTTATACTTTACTCCACAGGAAAGTGGAACAGGGCAGGATTTTGAAGAGCAATAAGAGGACCAATTCTAGCAGCCTGGAATGCAAGAAGAAAAAAAAATCAACTTAACTAAGAAAAAGTTAAAAATACTCAAAAGTAGAGATTGACCCATCAACCACTTTTAATCATTATCAACCAATGGCCAGTCTTGCTATATCTATTCCCCAAGCCACGGTCCCTGCTCCAGATTAAGGTAGATCTATTAAGGTCTTATTTATACAAAATATGATACACCCTTCTAAAATGTAAAGATAGAAGAGGTGAGACAGTCAACTCCATAGAATATCTAAATTAGCGCATATATCATCCTCACTCCACTCTGTAATCTCTACCCACTCCCACCTCCTAACAGACAGGCACTGACATGTTTCTGTTCCTAAAGTTTTGAATCTTTCTGGAATATCATATAAGTAAGTTTAAACAACAGATAGTATTTTGTGTCTGATAGTATTTTGTAACTGAAAGATGCATTAGTAACAGAAATTAAAAACAAAAATTCAAATAATTTCTTACTATAAAATTTTGCATTGAAATTCTCACTGAAATAGTATGCTACTTTGAAAGGTTAATCATTTCTTGTAAAAATAAACATACCCATTACATGACCTGCCACTTAACAAAAAGTTTCTAAGAGCCATTCATGGTTACATGTATCAATAGTTTGTTCCTTTTTATTATTCAGTTGTATTTCGTTTTATAGGTGAGCCACGGTTTGTTTATTCAACAGATGCTAGGCATTTATACAACATTTAGTTGTTTCCTGTTTGGGGCTATTATGAGACAATTCTGAACATTGCCAGATTTTATTGTAGATATATGTATTTATTTCTCTTGGGTAAATACCTAGATGTGGAATTGGTAGATCATGTGATGGGTATGTTTATTTTTACAAGAAATGATTAACCTTTCAAAGTAGCATACTATTTCAGTAAGAATTTTATACTAAGAAATTATTTGAATTTTTGTTCTTAATTTCTGTTACTAATGCATCTTTCAGTTACTTTTATAACTCAAAGCAAGGAGACTCACTGAGGCAATTCTCAAGACATCTTGCTGCTTGCTGCTGGCAAGGTCCTGGCTGCAGTTCCCTTGGACAGACGCGGTTCAGCCTTGCCAACTATGTGCTCCCCAAATCACACTGTGGCTGCGGGCCATGGCACAGTACAGCTGACTCAATCTTTGCAGCATGTTTGGATTTAGGAAAGTCAGAGCTTAAGTCAGGCTCTATCTTACAAGATTGCATATCCCCAAATTTACTTATTTATTTTTGATTAAATAAAGCTGCCACTGAATAAATGAGCCTCACATGGAGAGTCAAAATATGTTATTTTTAGATTTTAAAAAGTGTCACTACCATTATGTATTTAGGAAAGCAAGTACAAAGAATATATCCAAATAAATTATCCTTTAACCTGGTGAAATAATTTGATTAAATCAACAGTTCTAGATTCTTGATAGTGTTTTTTTAATCATCAGATTTTTGAAAGATACTAGATTTGAGTCTATGAAATATTTTCAATTTAAATAGAAAAAGATGTTTTATTTAGTTCTTATTTTGATATGATAGAGAATAGATACACACACACATATTTACCAGTGTTTCATTTTCAACTATTATTTATTAAGTGCAACAATGAAGCCCTTTGCTAGATATCTAGTGTACCCCTTAAACATAGCAGATTAAATTAAAACTGCTAGAACAACTGTCTAAAAGATCAAGTACACATTATTCCTTAGCAAAGTACAGGCACTACTTCATGTGAATTACTTTATGCTAATAAGCAAACTTTGGATATTTATAAAAGAAGACATGTTATAACTGTCTTTGAGATGTATTCTACAACACAATAAGTCATCAACCAAGAAATTCTGAAGTCTCATTTTATTTTCAAAAAAGACCAAATGTCCTCTTGATAATGATGATGTTGATCATTTCTTGACCTGAAGGGAAGTACCCGTCAAAAGTGAAATGGCTCAACCTGCAGGGACAGAGTCTACTCCATTGGATAATCAGACTTGTTTTCTCTGGGCCTTTATAAGGTTTTATGTGATTTTTTGCTATATCTACCAGACTGGAAGGTGGATACAGTCCCACAATTATATTCGTTTGTACCAAATACAATTGCTGTTCCAAAGCTGTCTAGGATGCCCAAGAATTTAAACACAGCCTATAACTGCATCACAGGATTATTATAAATTTTAGCAATACAAGTCAGCCAGAAGCCAGGGCCAAAAACCTGTGAGAGAAAATGCCATGCATGACTTGGAAGGGGAATCCCTTTACTTGAACTCTGAATTTTCAAAGTAGTGAGATTTTCAGAGGGGAGAGGCAAAGATAACTCAAGTCCTAAATACAGTCATGAGTCGAATTTATTTTATTTTATTTTATTTTTTTGGAATTCAACAACATTTTGTATTACTGATTATGCTTTCAATGAAACTAAACATGAATTGTCTCTTATTCAATCACATTTGTTAGGAAATAAGACAGCAAAAGCTCAAATAGAAAAATTACACATAGATATTTCTCAAACGTTTAGCAAAACTTTTCAAAAGTCTGATGCTTCTACTGTTGCTCAACTTTTTGTGGATAAGTTAAGTGGACTAGATCCAAAAGGTTTATTTCAAAGTTCTATGCATACTTTAGGAGGAATGATTATTATTATCTATCTTATTTTACTTATATTGCTATTGTTATATAAATGTATTATAGATCCTAATCAACGCAGGTTAACTACATTATGGATGGAAAGGTATATGAAAAGTTTTTTTATTGTAATAATTCGTGCTTTGTATTTATACATTTTTGTTAGGTACAAATTGATAAAGACAAATGTGCACACATTTCTCATCTGACCCTTTCCCCAATTCCCACCCCGCTCCCTCGCCCTCCCTCCCTCTCAAGTTCAGTTCAGTGAGTGATCTTGATATAATTGTGTAAGTACATCATGTGCCTTAGTATGCTCCCCCCCCCACCCCCTGTCCATTCCCTTCGGTTAAATCAACTTCTTTGTTTATCGAGGGTCTCTACGTTTTCATCTGGGGACCCTCTTATGTCCCATCTACTCCCTAACATCCACGTATTAGGGAGAACATATGTTTCTTTACTCTTTGTGACTGGCTAATCTCACTTAACATAATGTTTTCCAGTTGCATCCATTTCCCTGCAAAGAACATAATTTTTTATGGCTGAGTAAAATTCCATTGTATATATATCCCATAGTTTTGTAATCCATTCATCTGTTGATGGACATCTTGGCTGCTTCCATAGTTTGGCTATTGTGAATTGAGCCGCTATAAACATAGATACACATGCATCGGTCTGATAGTTTGGTTTCCATTCTTTGGGTATATACCCAGTAGTGGAATTGCTGGGTCATATGGTAGGTTCACTCCCATTCGTCTGAGGATCCTCCATACTGTTTTCCACAGTGGTTGCACAAGTTTGCACTCCCACCAACAATGTACTAGGGTTCCCACTTCTCCACATCCTCGCCAGCAGGTGTTGTTGTTCGTGGTTTTTATGATTGCCATTCTGACTGGAGTTAGGTGAAATCTCAGGGTAGTTTTGATTTGCATCTCCCTGATTGCCAATGATGTGGAACATTTCCTTATACATTTATTGGCCATTTGTATTTCTTCTTTTGTGAAGTGTCTATTTAGGTCCTTTGCCCATTTTTTGATTGGGTTATTTGCTTTCTTAGTTGCGATTTTCTTGAGTTCTTTGTATATCCTAGATATTAGACCTCTATCTGAAGTGTAACTGGCAAAAATTTTCTCCTACTCTGTAGGCTCTCTGTCGAGGTTCTTGATTGTTTCCTTTGCGGTGCAGAAGCTCTTCAGTTTAATGTAATCCCATATATTGATCTTCCTTTGAGTTGCTTGTGCTTTTGGGGTCTTGTTGAGAAAGTTTTTACCTGTGCCTATGTGTTCAAGTGTTGGTCCTATGCCCTCTTCAAGTAGCTGCAATGTCTCTGGTTCTGACTTCCAGGTCCTTGATCCACCTTGAGTTGACTCTCGTACAGGGTGAGAAAGTGGGATTTATTTCCA